>PVIC010045954.1:0-14441 GCA_004025085.1 Thryonomys swinderianus
GTGAGCCACCACGCCCAGCACTGTGGTATGTGGTATTGATGTTGGTGAGTGTGAGTCTCCACACCCAGCATTGTATATGGTTACCAGGGATCGAACTCAGGACCTTGCGCTTGCAAGGCAGGTGCCGGAACCACTGAGCTAACCCTCCGGCCCTCCTCAACTCGTTCTTTGCCTAGACTTTTAGATATAATTACAAACTGACCTCAGGTTGGATATATTCACACTTAAAACTTAAGAAAATTGGTTCTTTTGAATTGTACCAAAATATTAACTTTAAGGAAATAGCTGCAGAATAATAATTGATTCTAAATTCTGGGATAGGGATGTAGTAAAATTTTCCTTTAATTTTCCTCCAGCACCATTGCCCAATACTATGAGATTCTTTTCAAAATGAACTTTGGTGCGAAACTCCATAACCTCACAGAAGATAATCCATTCACTCCTAAATAGTTTTTGGCAGACTCAATATTCAGTTATGTGGCTGAATATATTGGGTGTCCAAGATCTTGGAAATAAACACCTGTCCAGTGAAAGGTACAGAAAAATTTCAGATTTAAGCATAATGAAAGACCATATGAGGAACAAGAGCTGTGATGGTTGGTGGAAGGTAGGGTGAGTAGAAAAGGTGTTAGGACAAGTCACACATTATTTCCTAAGGAACTAATGAGAACTGGAAAGAAAAAGTTCTACCCTTACAAGTAATTAGCAAACCAGTGGTAAGAGGAAAGAGGATCTCACTCACTCATATGTCTAGCATCAAAACATTACTGAATTCTCCTAGTGTTTCATGTCAGGAGGGACCTGGTTTGAGTTGGCTTTCTCTAGTTGTCTTTACTGCAAAGTTATTATTTGTCCGTTTGTAATTAACAGACATTATAAGGAATGACATTTTGAATTTGTACGTATCTTATTTGATCTTTTCTCCCCTGGCAGTTCAACTTTAAGCTACTGATACAAGAGAATGAGCTTTCAAATTAAGATCTTAATAAGAGAGTTGTTTTGATTTATATTTCCCTAATAGATTAAGATGATGGAAAGTTTTCTTCATGTACTTACTGGTCATTTGTTCTCTTTCAATGAAGTGTCTATTCAGTTCATTTTTTTCCCATTTTAATTGGGTCATTTGTTTTTGCTGGTCCTTTTTATTTTTTATTTTTTTTTAATTTTTGAGACAGGGTCTTGCTTTGTAATTTAGGCTGGCCCTGAGCTCACTATGTAGCCCAGGCAAGCCTTGAACTCAGCAATCCTCCTGTCTCTGCCTCCCGAGTGCTGGGATTACAGGCGTGAGCCACCACGCCCAGTTGCTGGTCATTTTTTTAATTGAATTCTTTATTGGTACATTTTATATACATCTCACAATCACACATAACATTGGGGGATTTGTACCAATATATGACAAGTTAATTCTCATTTTTACCCCTATCCCTACCCACCCACACCTCCCCACCCCCTATATACATGCTCTTTTATTTTCTTTCAGGATTATATATATTCCTTCCCCTCATTACATTCCCACACCAAATTTCCTTTGGAAATTTCCCATTCTACAAAAGCTGTCATACTTTCTAGAGCTCATTTGCATCTACAGGTGCTCATATCAAAGAGAAGATCCAGTATTTGCCTATCTGAGATCTATTTATTTCACTTATTAATGTGTCCTCCAGGTGTATCTATTTGCACATAAATGAATGAATCTTGTCATTCTTTATGGCAGAATAATATTCAATTTTATAAAAAAAAAACCACATCTTCTTTATCCACTCTCCAGTTGATGGCCATTTGGGTTGTTTCAAAGATGGGGCTATCACGAACTGAGCTGTTATGAATAGGGTATACATCTGTCTTCCCAATGTGAGTTTTAAAATCCCTTTGGATATATTCCTAGCAGGGTCAAATGGGACCTCTAGCCCTAATTTTCTGAGGAATCTCCACACAGATCTCCACAATGGTTGCACAAATCTGCAATCCCACCAACAGTGGAGAAGGGTTCCTTTCTCCCCACAGCCTCTCCAGCATTTATTGTTGGTTGATTTTATAGTAGCAGTCATTCTTTGTGGAGTGAAATAAAATCTCAGTGTGGTTTTCATTTGTATCTCTTGAATGACCAGTGATATTGAACATTCTTCATATGCTTCTTGGCTGCTTTGACTTCTGCCTCTAAGAAGTGTCTGTTCATTTCAGATGCCCATTTTTTAATTGGGTCTTTAAACTTGGGGAGGCTGATCTGTTTGAGTTCTTTATATATTGTAGATAATAGCCTTTTGTCTGATAAACAGCTAGTAAAGATTTTTTCCCATGTTGTTGGTTGTCTTCTAGCAGTGCCAGTGGCTTCTTTTGCTGTGCAGAAGCTTTTCAGTAGGATGAGATCCCATTTGTTGATTCTTTCTGCTAGTTCTTGTGCTATAGAGGTTTTATTCATAAAGTCTCTGCCTAAGCCAATGTCTCCAAGAGTTTTACCTAACCTGTTTTCCAGCAGGCTTATTGTTTCTGTTTTAATGTTTAAATCTCGTATCCACTGTGAATTTAGTTTTGTACACAGTGAAAGAGATATATCTAGCATTAGTTTTTGGCAGGTTAAAGTCCAGTTTTTCCAGTACCATTTGTTAAAGAGGCTGTCTTTCCTCCATTGAGGATGTTTGCCTCCTTTATCAAAGATAAGGTGGCTTAGTGTATCGGGGTTGTTTCTGCATCTTCTAATCTATTCCACTGGTCCTCGGGTCTGTTACTTTGCCAGTACCATGCAGTTTTTATCACAGTGGATTTATAGTAGAGTTTTAAATTGGGGATTGTAATACCCCCTGCCATGTCATGGTTGCTTAGAATTGCTTTTGCTATTCTAGGTTTTTTGTGGTTCCAGATGAATTTTTGTATTATTTTCTCTAGCTCTGTGAAGTATAGTGTTGGAATTTCAATTGGAATTGCATTGAATCTGTATAGTAGTTGTGGGAGCATAGCCATTTTGATTATGTTGGTTCTCCCTACCCAGGAACAAGGGATGTCTTTTCACTTTCTGATCTCCTTTTCTATCTCGTTTTTTAGAGTCCTATGCTGGTCTTTTTTTTTTAAGTTCTTTATATAGTCTGAATGTTAGTTGTTTATCAGAAGAGAAGCTGGCATTTTTCCCCCTTCATTTTGCTGGCTGTCTCCATTCTATTGATTGTTTCCTTTGTTGTGCAGAGCCTTTTAATTGGATGTAATCCTATTTGCTGATTCTTGGCACTGTCTTGTACTATTGGAATTCTGTTCAGGAAGTCCTTGCCTGTGCCTACGGCTTCTAGTATTTCCCTTATGTTTTCTTCCATCAGTTTCAATGTTTCTGTTTTTATATTTATGGCTTTGATCTATTTTGATTTAATTTGATTTTAGTACAAAGTGAGAGATACAGATCTAGTTTCATTCTTCTGCATGTGGATAACCAGTTCTTCCAGCACCATTTGTTAAAGAAGCTATCTTTTTTTTTCCAACATATGGTTGTGGCCCCTTTGTCAAAAGTCAGATAGTTGAAGATATGTAGGGTTGTTTCTGCATCTTCTGTTCTCTCTCTCTCTCTCTCTCTCTCTCTCTCTCTCTATTTTTTTGAGACAGGGTCTTGCTTTGTAGTTCAGGCTGGCCCTGAACTCACGACATAGCCCAGGCAAGCCTCAAACTCAGCAATCCTCCTGTTTCTGCCTCCTGAGTGCTGGGATTACAGGTGTGAGCCACCACACCTGGCACTGTGGTATGTGGTACTGATTGCAGGTAGGCATGAGTCACTACGCTCTGTATTATTGTATGTGATTACTGGGGACTGAACCAGGGACCTTGCGTTTGCCAGGCAGGTGGTGGAACCATTGAGTAAATCTTTGACCTTACAGTTCTAATTTTATAACAATACTGTGATATTTTTGTATTTGTAGGTTGTTTCAATTTTGGTAAGTCATATGTGTCTAGGAATTTATTCATTTCTTCCTGATCCTTCAGTTGGTTAGAATATAAGTTTTCAAAATAGTTTCTTAAAAGCTTCTGGATTTCAGTGGTAGCTATATAATTTTATCTTTTTTATTTCTAATTATATTTTCTAAGTGTGGCTTGGGATTTATCAATCTTATTTATCTTTTAAAAGAATTATTTAATTTATTAATCTTTTGTGTTGGTCAAATCTTTTGTATTATAATTTTTTTCTTGGTCTCAACTTATTGTTTCCTCTGATCTTCATATTTTTTTTCTTATATTGGTTTTGAGTTTGAATTTTTCTTGTGTTACTAGAAACTTGAAATGCATCAGTAGGTTATTTTTTTGGAATTTGTTTTTCTAATGTAGGCACTCACAGCTGTAAATTTCTTTCTTAGAACTGTTCTCACTGTTTTGGAAAGATTCTAATATGTTGTCATTTGTCATTTGATTCTAAAAATTTTAAAATTTCTTCTTTGATGATCTATTGATAATTCAAAAGCATATTATAAAACCTCCCTGTATTTGTGTATTTTCGTTTGCTATTGATTTCTAGTTTCATTCCAGTGTGATCCAATAAGATGCAAAAGATTATTGCAGTTCTTTTGTAGTTACTGAGATAAGCTGTGTGGCTGAAAATATGGGCTATTATGGAGAAAGTTTTAAGACTGATGAGAAGAATGTTGGCTGAGACATTCTGTAGGTATCTAATCTATTGTTCTTTAGTATAGTTTAATATTTCTTTTTTGATGTTTGTGCCTATTTATGTTAGTGGGTATTGAAGTCCCTCACTGTGATTGTATTAGTATCTGTTCTTTTATGTCAAATAATTTTTCTGTTATAAAATTTAGTGCACCAACATTTGGTGCAAATATGTTTACAATTATTATCTCTTCTTGGTTAACCTGTTCCCTTTTCCAACATGTAGTGACATCTTTTGTCACTTTTGAACAGATTTGATTTATGTCAGAAATTAGAGCAGCTACTCATAGTTGTTTTTGGGCTCTGGCTACATGACGTATCACTTTTTGTCCATTCAGTTTCAGTCTGTGTATTTCTTTGTGGATTTGGATATTGCACACAGGCAATATCTAGTTGAGTTTTTGCTTTTGCTTGTTTCCTTTTTGATTCAATCTGCCAGTCTGTGTCTTTTGATCACAGTTAAGATGTTTCCTTTGGATATAGTAAGATATTTTAGGTTTGTCTTATACTTTTCTTTCCTCAGCCCTGGAAGTAGCCATTTCTCTAAAGAATAATGGTCCCATTTAATGGAGCATGGTATTTAATGACCAAGCTATAAACTATAGATGCTCTTGTTGCTAGTGGAATCTTATTGCTTTATCAGCAGAGGTAATAAGCATAGGCCTGTTTGTTAACATGTTTACCTTGTATATATTTCATATATACATGTACATGTTTGTGTACAGTGGTACCTTGATTTATGAACTTAATTAATTTTACAGTTTTGGGGAAGATGGCTGTGTTTGTGTTTGTTTGAAGAAGATAGCTGTGGTCATGTTTGTCACTCAGCGTGAAGATTATGAATGGAAGAAAAATTTTGCCAAACACTTTTGCTTGTAAAATAAATTGTTTGCTAACTAAAGTATTCATGAGTTGAAGTATTACTGTTTATAATACTACCCATCATGAGAGCTGTGTTTTAAAGTCACTCTTAAAATGAAGAGAACCCAAGGGAAAAATGGGGATGATAATAAAAAGAGGGAAAAAGACTTTGAAATCAATTTATGATATGAGCTCTCTCCTACTATTGTTAGTATAAAATTCAATGGAAATTCAAACAGAAAATTAGGAAACCATTAAATTCTTTTTTTTAGAATGTAAGGTTGAAAGATAAAAGAGTGGAAGAAAAGTGGAAAAAGTAAGTTCAAATCCTATCAAGTCAAAAGGTTAAGGTTTCTAAATCCACAAGATAGACTAAATGATATATAGAATATAAAACAGATTACAATACAATGAGGTAAGAGCTTTAAAAACATAGAAAATGAAAAATATCTTAAAAACTGATACACAGCAGCAATACTCCATAAATGGAAATTTAAAACAACAAAATGAATTAAATATTAAAAACAGGAATTATAAAAAGGCAAACATTGAAATTATAAAAATAACAAAAACATCCAGAAATACACCATGAGGAAAATAAAAGCAAAGAGTTGATAGACCAGGAAGGTAACTGAGAAGGAAAAGGGGAGGGGCATGAGGAGAACGAGGAAGGAGGGTTCTTGACCTTGAAGTCCTTGAAGTCTGACTTTTCTCAGGAAGGAATGAGCCTTCTGTTGAAACTCAAGTTGCCTTTATGAAACTGAATCAGCACTTACTGTCTCCCTTGGATGGAGCAAATGCGACCATAAACCCACTGCAATGAGCCAATAGCCAGCTGGGAGTGAGAGATCAATAGGTAAATATTCTCATGGCTCGGAGTTGGCACATGGAAGGGGAATAACAGCTTCAGAGCATTAGGACATTCCTGTGAGACTTTTTTTTTCTTACTCTTTAAAAAAATATCTATTTTTAATTGATACTGGTGCAGTGGGGTATAGTGTGGCACTTGAACACATGTATATAATGTACATTGGTCAGATCAGGGTAACTGGTATATCTACTCTCAGTTCACCTTCTCTAGAACTGCAGTTCCTTGCTCTGAGGTGACTGCATATAGAAGTGGATCTGATAGTACTTTTAAGTGTCTTGGTGGAGCAGGGGGAAGAGCAATGACTTGAGTTGGGGAGATATGAGATTAGTCTCAGGATTCAAGTTAATTTAAGCTTGAATAAACCATTTACTTTCAGTGGACTTTGTGTTTATACTTACACTGTAGAAAAGGAGCCTTACAGTGTTTTCTTATCAATATTAGATCTCACACCAATAAAATACCAAATTTTCCATTGTAGATTCCTAGATCCAAATCTTCTTTGTAGACGCACGAAGAGAGGTAAGGACAAGAGGGAACTGGACTCCTCCCAACAGGGAGATGAGCAAGACTTGGGCACAGAACAGTGTGTGTTTACTCACCCTGTAAAACCCAGGGCTGGGAGAGAATGGTGGAGACACCGAAGAGCTTGCTTTCATGAGATTACCTTTTCAACAGTGTCAGTGAAACCACAATTCAGCTGGGAAAGCCCAAGACTCCAGCCAACAAGGAAGAATTTAGTAAGACCTGGTAATTATCCAGATTATGAAGTTAAAACAGGAAGCAGAGCCAATTGTGTCTGGCAAGGAATCTCAAGTCTTAGTCACTGTACTCCTGTGAAGATGCTGCTTCCTGGCTCTTGTCCAAGGGTGTCATAGTAACTGGGTGTGTGCAAGGCAGCTCTTGCCTTTCCCACATCACTGTATCAACACACTGGGAATTTCTCTGCTCTGTATACTACCAGAGCCGGGTCCTAAGAATGGAGTTAGGATTCCCAGCCACCCAGAACACCCGGGAAGGGCAGAACAGCAAGGGTTTGCTGCATGAGAAGTCTTTTCTGTTTTTGTACTTCAAGCTTGCCTCAGTTTCACTGTAATTCATCCCTTATCCTTTTCTTTTTCCATAAGCTTAATTCCTTCTTTGAAACTTGTAAGGAATAAAGGTAGATGCTGACTATCAAAGAATGGGTCAGACGGTGTAGTTTCTGAGGGGTCCACCTGAATCCCAGCATGAGTGGAAGTCAACTGTACCTCTGTGAGCAGAAAACACACCTCCTCTCCTTTGCATACACCATAATGCTGACAAATCACCTTACCTTATTAAGTGTTTAAATAATGCATCTCCCAGCCCAGGAAACTGCGGCTCTGTCAGTCACAACCAAGCATTGGGACTTGCATTCTTCCCACTGTAGGTGCCTCTCCCTGGAGAGGACGATAAGCTGGGAGGAGTGTGTAGGAGGTGGATCATCTCTGACAGGAAAGTGAACATGTAGGATTCTGAAAGGAAGGATCCTGTAAGGACTGCATGTTTTATCTGCTGTGAGCTGGAATAGTGTAGCAGTTGTCTTTTAGATAAGGCTCTGCAGTCTTCTTGGGTTCCCTCAGGGCTTGGCCCCTGGAACTTTATTTATTTATTTTTTTTGAGACAGAGTCTCACTTTGTAGTTCAGGCTGGCTCTGAGCTCACTATGTAGCCCAGGCAAGCCTCGAACTCAGCAATCCTCCTGTCTCTGCCTCCCGAGTGCTGGGATTACAGCTGTGAACCACCACGCCCGGCACTGTGGTATGTGGTATTGATTGCTGGTGGGCGTGAGTCGCCCTGCCCAGCATTCTATGTGGTCACTGGGATCGAACTCAGGACCTTGAGCTTGCAAGGCAGGCTCCGGAACCACTGAGCTAAATCTCTGGCCCTGGAACTTTTTGAATTTATGTCTTCAATGTAGAAGGCGATCCTGCAGAGAATGTGTTGTTTGCTGATCTTTACAGTTTACTCTATTTGAGTATTCCATTGTGTGCTTGAGAGGCAGCTGTGATACAGAAGAAAGGGGTAGCAGGCACAGTAAACTTCTCCCAGCTTGAGGTTCATGATCTTTCAGAGAGGATTAAGAATTATGTGAGTTAATAAGAGTGTTAGGGACATCTATGTTTGATGCTTATTTTGGGAAATAATGAAACAGATACAAAAATTCAGAGCATTGGCTCCAGAGAGATCCTCTTCAAAATTACTTTAGGATCTCTGAACCAAAGTGTCACCATCATGCTTTGGGGGACGAGCTGCAGTGAGTTTCCTATAACTTTGAGGATGTCATGGACACAGGGTAAAGGATAGCAAAAAGGCATAGAAGAGAGGCTGCCCCCTTCCTGTTTCCTCATCTCAGTCTCTTTTTCTTTGCCATTTGAACAGGATGCTATGTGTTTATTTATATAACACACAGAAAGGATCAGATTTGAAAAGAACTGAAGTGCTTTCTGAAATCACCTTAAAAACAGCAATATTTCACAAAATCAGAACTTAGTGAAGATGGAAGAGTGAGCCAACCACACACTTCCCCTCCCTGGGAGAACTTCAGGGGCTTGTTGTCACATGATTTTTGGGACTGTGACAGTGATATTGAGATTCTTTGAGGATAGCAGCAACCTGATAAAGCTCTTAAAGAAGGAAATTTCTATGTGAAGTATTTTCTGATCAAAATTCTCTTTGGATGTCATTCTTTGGTTTGTTTTTTGTTCTGATGTGCTAACTGGTTATTATAGTGATGTATGTGGACAATAGGAAAGTGGTCATGGTGACAGGCACTTCCTGACTGTGTTCACGTGTACATTTTGTTTTGTCCTCCTCCTTCCTCTCCGTTTCCAACCCTGTCAAACACTGCACTTCAAATGCTGTTTGGCCTTTTCATTGTAGTTCCTTTTTGAGAAGAAATAGGAGCAACCACCCAAATGCTGTCCCAAGATATCTAACATCTTCTGGCTTGTGTAAAAAATCAGCATGACTATTGGGTTTTGGTACACGTTTATTCACCTTCCCAGACATCTGAGACCTCAAATAACTCAACTTTATACAATTGCCCTTTGTTCAGTGTAAGTCACCGCACCTCTAATCTTTCTTTTTAAAAGTTTTGTTTTCTGGAAAATATCACTGAGAGTGATGTCTGGAAATCTGAAAATAATAGCCTTTGTAGGCCAAATGGGTGGATTTTCATCCTTTTCTTCCTTCCTTGGAGATTGAGAGATGCTAGATAAGAAGTGGCTCTAATTTTCATTATTATATGCTTCAAATAGGTAGTCTCAGGCTCTTTCACAAAATCCTCTTTGGACAAAAATCAAACGTGTAAATATCAGTTTAAATAAATGTTAATAGGGAAAGCAAAGGGGTGAGCCCTTGAGGCTCACCAGGGTGGTTGGTGGCCCTTCTGTCTTGCACCCTCCCTTTTCACGGTCGCTGGCCTATTTTCCTGGAGGTCTGCTTTGACCCAGTGAAGAAGGCTCAACACAATGAGTCTTCTGCTGTGTAGAAGTAGGAAAGGAATCTGCCTAGCCATCCATGGAAATGCTAATGAGCTGAGATGAATTCTTTGCTTTGCTGATGCTGTTGAACATAGTTTTACATTTCTTTATAATAGACAGTGAAGTATAGTTCCTCCCAAGATGCATTGCTTCTGTTGCTTCCCTTACCACTCAGCAATAACTAACAGGCTTTACATCAGGGACAATGGAAACATTTGAACTATATTGTGGAGATGGACTTCTGGCATGAGGAGGATATGCTTCTTTGCATGGCTTGATATGAAGCAGTGCTGTGTTATGGATCCTTCTGGCCCTGTTAAGACTCCAGAGTCTCTTTCTTATTTATGAACTGTATTTTAGTAGGTTGCCTTTCTGCTTGCACAGGAAACTAGGAAGCAGCAGGGGAAAGTGACAATAGTTTTCATTTTTAGAGTGCTATTTCCATACTCCAGCTTTTGCTGATAACTGAAGAAATGTAACTGTGAGGAATATAATGGCTGTCAAAGACTCTAGGTGATGACTTTTCTAAAGTGAAAGAAGTTATTAGTTGTTTGTCACTGCCCAGCTCTTCTAAGGAAAGATAGTCTTGTGGGATATATTGTTGGATTATTGGTCCAGTGTTTAAGATGTACAATCTCAACAGTTTAAGAAGGTTTAAGAAAATGCAAATGTTCTTAACATGACATTATGGAAGGAGAAACTTCTTTAAGCAATGGGATTGGAAAAAGGCAAGGTGTAGCAGAATGATAACCTGAACACGTTTCCTGTAGATGTAGTCCACAGGACCTGGTGAGCAGTTTTCAGGGTTTTGTATCTTAAGGCTGACTTGTTATTCTAATCATGTGAGATTATTTTGGTGGCATTCACAACTATGTTCAATTTAGTTATTAAATTATCCAAAATACTGGGAAGAGCCTTCTGGGATTAAGGAGCAGAGGGCTCAGTCCTGCTCTGCCTAAATTTTCCCATTGACTCTTCTTGCTTTGAACCTTCACAATACCACCCACGTGGTCATCAAAGATAAATTCTAGGACTTCATCCATACACAAGTCTTCTTCCACATTTGGCTTTGGACTACAGTAGTGGAATGGATGGGACAGTCACATAATCTGAGAGGATATTTGCTGATAAAGTAGAAGAATGTAGATTCAGGAGATAAAGACAATGTTCAGGGTAATTATATAGGTTCTTGATAATCCTCCTAAGTGGATATGGGAGTTGCAGCAGCAGAAGGTCTTAGGTATTATTATGAAAATACTTTGCTATTTCCAGATAAAGAAGGAGAGTTTTAGCTGAGAAACATTTCTAGAAAATGACCTCATTATTTTATTCCTTCATGAGCAAAGATATACAAGGTTCTATTGTGGCAAAATTATAGGTAAACAAGATATAAAACACCAAGTTTTTGGTTCTCAAAGAGTGTCTGATCATCATAGGACATAATCTGTTGTGCTACAAATTACTTTTCAATGTAATCTGTAGAAAGCCTTGTCTCTTATGACCAAGTAGGCTACATTCTGTTTTTATATATATGAGAACTATGAGACTAAACATGTTTCCATCTGCCTGGTCAGTCAGCCACGGTTCTAGATTGCAACCACAGAAATCAATTCTGGTTATTTTAGGCAAAAATAAATTAATTGAAAGGGTATTTAAATCAAGAGATTTACCTTCTGGATTTGCCTTATCCCTGACTACCTCAGGGACATTAGTCAAGTTATTTTTCCTTTTTACACTTCACTTTACTTACCATTCAAGACTTTTGTATAATTAGAGCTTACAAAATAAAAGTGATGCTCAAGTTTGTAAGTCAGATGGGAATTAAGAGAGTGTGAGAGAGGAAAGCCCTAGAAACTTCTTGTGCTTCTTGGGTTAAGGTGAGTAAGATATTCATGTACTTCCATGATGTTGGCTTGTTCTTTCCATATTCCAGGCCTTGGAAAATGATTTTGATCAGCCAGAGTTCAGTTTGAAGATTCAGTCCTTCAATAGCCACCATGGGTGAGCTAGTCACTCTCAAGTGTAATGGGATAGTCTCTCAAAATAAGACCAGTGGAGTAGCAGAAAGTGTGGCTGGATGCTGAATAGCAACCCAAATGGATGCCTGGAAATGCAGACTAAAACTGATGTTCAAAAACAAAAGCAGTATCAGTTTTTATAAGGAGCCATTTGGCTCTTGGCTTGATTTTTTTTCATTATCCTTTTGTACAACATTCTCTGAATGGCAAGTAAAGTAAGATGTGAAGAGGATAAACGACTTACTTTGAGCTACTAAGTGGTCCAGTCCCATCTTGAGTTATATCTTTTGATTTCAATTTCAGTCATCTTATCTTTCCCTAGAAGTTAATGTAATGTAAGGTGGAGAATGATAATGTCAAAAAAGGTACAAAAAATGGCTAGGGTTGTTTTGAAGGGGGCTATTTCTTCAGGTTTGGATATGTTTAGGCTATGTAATTAGTAACAAAAGATGTTTTCTTTCCTGAAGGAAGACTACATCTGTTTTCTCTTATAAACCAACTTACTCACCAGCACAGAATGTTCTAATATTGCCAGGAAGACTGCCACAGAGAATATGGGGAGTGTTGTCTTCAACATATTTCTCCCTGGTGAGTCTTCAGGTCTATGTTTAGGCTATTACCCTCTCCAGAAAAGACTTATCTTATTCAGTTGCATAAGATTTTAATTTTATTGCTTCTTTAAAGAAGTCTTTTTCTGGGGGCACCCACATCATTATTATAGAACATTTAGGCAATACACTGGAAATTTTAAAAAATTCAGAACTGTACTGCTATATTTTTATATGTATGTGTTTCATAACTTTCTTTTTTTTTTTTTTTCTTTCAAATTGGGGCTTTAGGATATACATAGTGGGATATTCCTTTTGTAGGGGCAAGCCTATGAGCTTGAACCTGACCAAAGGGCAAGAGGATGAAAAATAAAGAGACACAAAAACAGGATAAAACTGGGGAGGCCAAGCGGCTCATGTCTCCTTTCAACCTAGACCCCTAAGTGATTGGTGCACCTTGGCTTTATTCACTTAAACACAGGCACGAGTAAGCAATTAGAGTCTACAGAATTCATCTTTCTCCACCCTCCACGGTGCTTCTCTGGGTAAACAACTTCACCTCAGGTGTCTTTACTTCTCCTTGCAGTATGTCAGCACGCCCACATGCCCTCTGTCTTTTCAGTGCCCACTGAGGAGACCGATTAGGCCTCAGTCTTCCCATCTGGTCTTCCAGACCCTTTATTGCATAATCTTGTGAGAATCTACTCCAGATGCACAAAAATTTTAGCATTTGAATTCTCAATTCCAGTCAATTGCCATTTATTGTGCAGCTATTTGAGCCCTCCACCACAGATCTGAAAGCCTCCCTGCCCTCAAAGATCTTCTTCCTCTACTTTCAGTCTACATAGGGAGGAGGAAAGAGAAGGAGCCAGGAATCAAAAAATCAAGAGAGCCCACTGGGCACCGTGGCATCAGATGGATGATTACCTTCCTGTACTAAAAGTACCAAGTGTCACCAAGTAGTTGTCTTCTAGAAGTGGCTCACCAAATAAATGCCACGGGTTTTGGGTTGCTCACCTCTGCTGTAGGAGTTGTGCTCCAGGTCCTTCTCACTTCAAGGGGAGAACTGAACAAAACAAGCAGAAAACAGCGACAGAGTTCATTTGAAAAAGTAGAAGTGAAGAGTGAGGGACAGACTGGCTCTGCAGCGTGAGGTTAGGCTGAAAAGAGGCAAAAGCAAAACACAAGTACCCCTTGGAGAATACGAGGTGGGCTGTCGTGAGGAAAGCCATGACAGTGAGCTCTTCATGCCGTCTCTGCTCTCGGATGCTGTCCAGATCACAAGGAAACTCGCAAGAACTTCTGTGTACACATCCTGAGAGACAGCGCTGGGATTCCATGCCTCAGGCTGACCTCAGGTCTGGCTGTCCTATTGAGAACTTGTTTGTGTTCTCTGGGAAGTCTGCGTGCAGGGCTTTGACTGTTCTGCACGTGTGTTCTGGGATCTTGTAATTAACAGGGCACTATATTTTCCCAGCCAGCTTTGCCATGGCACAATCTCCTGTCTTATGAGGAGCTGAAAACATTTCTTCCCTGTTTTTGAAGAGTAAGGGCACATGACTCAGTTTTTCATAGAACCATACCTTAAGCAACATGGTTCTGTAGAGATGGTGCTAAGTATTTTTAAAGACAAGAAGTCATTGTTTATGAGAGTCTCTTTGAGAATATTAAACATGATCCAATTGATAGGCACCTAGATTCATCTACTTGTCTCCTCTTGTCATCTCGCCTCTGGAAGCCATGGTGAACCACCTCACACACCATCTCACAGTTCTTGCTATACTTCTGTCCCTTTCTCTCCTAATTTTTACAGTGTGGATCTTTTTGCTTCTTTTCTAAAATGTAAGATGCTTGTCTGTTAGAAGAGGAGGAAAGGGTAAAATTATGAGAATTTAATATTCTCTTAAGTACTTGGGGGAGAGATACTGTGGAAAGATCCCTTAATCTTTTATGGCTTTCTAGTTTGTTATGTCCCTGTCTTCTGAAGTGACCTCTAGCAGTGCTGGCCA
>PVIC010045955.1:0-14422 GCA_004025085.1 Thryonomys swinderianus
TTTTGAGATTTCTCATTTCTTATCAAATCATGACAATTTTTGAAGACTTATTTTAAAAGTAAAAGGAAATATCTCTATTGAAGTGCTTTGAAATCAGAATTATATTTAACTATCTGTCAAATGTAGAAGTTTTGTGACAAAAACATTCTGTACACAAATGATTTTGATAAATATGTCAAAGAAGGAATTATTTAAGTTTATATGATGGGTTTTTTTTTTAAAGAGAAAACTTGTATTTACTTTTTAAAAATATCACATCAAAACAACCATTTTAGGCTGGTATATTTTCCTGAAACACTTTATTAGCACTTAATCAGTAGTGTTCCTTCTGTATATGCGGATCTTCTTACTTGGCCTAAAAGGAGAGAAATGAAGACGTTAACCTGATATCTCAACACTTAGACATTTTCTCTTTGAGTTCTAAATCATGGTATAGTTTCTTTTTTAAGATTCATGTCTGTTGCCCAGTGTCCTAAGAGAGATGGTGCCTAATGTGTGCAGTGCCCTAGATCAGTCTTTACAGTTCATGAGGTCTGAGATGTCAGGGATATGACTAGTAGTTGTTCAGAGGCCATGATGTCCTAGTAGTGTACACACTAACAGAATCACCATATAGCATCATGATGGATAGATAAATCTAGAGTGGAGAAATTCAATTTCTGCTTCCAGCCCTGCTATTGATCTCACCCAAGTGCATACTACTGGGTTTAAGAATGTGTGACCACTGGCCCTGTACACTGCTTGGTTTGCTGCCAGCCAGATCCCAGTACTCTGGATAAAATAGAAGGGACAGAAAGATGCTGTTAAGCTTCCCTTGCTGTTGTTGCTATCGTGTGGATGGATGGACTGTTTCATCTCTGTGATGCCCCTTCTGCCATGTGCCACTCTGCCTTGAAGCCAGCTGATTAGGCCTGGAACCCCTACACTCTAAATTAAATGAATCTTCCCCTTTAATTTGGGTGTTGGGTATTCTGACTCAGCAAGAGAGGAAAGTAACTAAGAGGTGATGAGGTCCTGAAGGGTCTTGGCACCAGTACCCTTATTAGAGGGACCTTGGCTCCTTTCTTCAGAAAAGGGCTTGGCGAGAAGGTGCTTTCTATGAATCGACAATGAGACCTCATCAGGCACAATCAGTTCCTTAGAATAAGTAAATTTCTATTGTTTTTAGCAACAGAGGAAGGAAAGAGAGAAAGGGGAGAAGAAAAAGAAAGTGACCAAATTAAAAGAAAGGACATGGGACGGTAAAATGTGTATTGGAAAAAGTTCCAGTAAAACAAGAAATTTGTAGTCTTCAGACTCTAATAATACAAGGTAGTCTCATATACCGTATTACTGAGGTTTTACTCACCTAAATTGCCTTTATCACAAATCTCATAAAATTTGGTACTTTTTTGATAGGGAACATCCCCAGCTCACAGCAAATTAACACACGAGAATAATAATCAAGTCAATTTGACTTGAGGAGGTGAAGATGTGGTTGATGGAAAGATATGTTGAGTTTATTTTAGAGAGCTTTTAAAATTAGTTTTGGATTTATTGGTGGCAAGAGGATTAGAAATTCCCTGACACACTTCATTTCTGTTCTGTACAAAAACTATAATAAGCAATTTTAATATAATTTTCTTTTATTTCCCAAGAGAAAATGTTTTCTTTCTTCCACACCCCACTTTCTTTTTTTTTTTTTCTTCAGAAAACATCATGAGAGCATAGATTTAGATTAGGTGGAGAAAACTCGAATTCATTTAAATGAAATTTCTCTCCCCTACTTCTAGCTCTTCTTGTCTGTCTGGCAAAGAAATTTAAATGAAACTCTGGGAGAACATTCGATCAAAATCATCTCTCAAGAAGTCAGTTGAGAAGACTTCGAAGGTTCCCAACACACATACACACAAATATTGATTGTCTACAGAGATGAAAATGCCAGTCACATTGATTTGATCATTTTACATCTCACACAGATAAAACTAATACACTATATCCATAACTGTGCCCAGCCAGCATCTGTCAATTCAAATAAATAACAAAGAACCATCATTCTGTTAATACTTAGGCAAAGGTGCGTTTATGTGCACATGTCCACATAAATACAAGTGTAGATTTTTGAAAGTTTTAATGAGTAAGCTAATCACACACAGAGAGAAGCTGTATAAATCAGAAAATTATATAGCTGTTTAAGATAATTCCTCATTTATTTCTCTGTACCTTAAGCATTAAAACAGCTGTAGACACAATTGAATAAATGTTTTTCTTTTATGTTCTCTTTACTTTGTTTTGTATGTGGCAATCATGTAGAAAGAGGAAAAACCCACATGTTTCCAGGTTTATTTGTTGAAGCAAGATGTGTAGCATTGATTAAAGAAATCTGAACATCGGCCATTTCCAGAGTCTTTCTGTGCTGTAGCAAATTATCCAGATTTCCTTTACAAAAATTGGAAAAGAAGGAGGTTAACTCGATGAAACATATTATTTCCTGCCTGTGTTTCTGTGATACCAGACGGCTCTATAAACACTGAAAATATTGGTTAGATCCTTGATACTGTGCCCATCATAAGGCATCTGCACATTTGAAAATGAACCACATGATTTGGAAATAGCTAGGTGGGTCATTCATGAAGAAAGTAACCCTCAGTCACCTTTGTCATCCTGAACACACATCCGATGCTGAGCTGTATGGATGAGTGGACTGGAGGTTAGCGCAAGTATAATTAAAATTTTGTATGAATTTAAGCTAGTTTTATAATTTGGTTGCATGTTAATGCTCATTTTGTAAGGTTTGATTGTGAAATGATTTTCTCTTGCCTATTTCCACTTTCATGGCATTTTGAGTTGGGCTAGAAACATGGTTCCAGTGCTAATTTGATACAAATATTGTCATCTATCTCATACTTTATTTTTATGAGGACTTGAGGAAAAGACTTTTTTTTTCTTTGATGATCTGTTATTGTCAAAGGTTACATCATTTTAGTAGCTTGTCATAAAATATGGAAAATGTATTTCTATGGCTAATTTAGTTTGATGTTTACTTCCCTTTGTCTGTAGGCTTTTTTTATACTTATTCATCTGAACCTTGTTTTCATATTAATAAGACAGTACTTCCAGGAGTAATTATTTACAGAAGAAGACTTGTAAGCAAATACTCTGATGTTCCTCTGGTTTTATGTTAGTAAAGAAAAATGATACAGCAATAGTCCAAAATTCTTATATCCATAAATAATTGATGCATTAAAAGTGCCTCATCAGATGTGTATACAAGTGTTAGATATTTTTATTATACAGGATGCCCTCCTAGTCAATGATATCAAATTATTAGATCACAATGAAAAACAGGCATTCATGTACAGATAATGTACGGATCATGAATTAAGAATGAGGTAATTTAAAATTATCTCATGAACAATGGCTCAC
Source organism: Thryonomys swinderianus (assembly GCA_004025085.1). Taxonomy (NCBI): domain Eukaryota; kingdom Metazoa; phylum Chordata; class Mammalia; order Rodentia; family Thryonomyidae; genus Thryonomys; species Thryonomys swinderianus. Next base: position 3,406 of record PVIC010045955.1, read on the forward strand.
GAGAGGGCATAGGGCATCCATACACACATTTAAGTATAGATATATTTGCCTACACATATGTAGAGATATGGATGTATAGATCTACTTGTATGAATATATATGTACCTATGTGTTACATAAGATATGATCCAAATATAGTAAATAAATTTTTTAAAGTCTTATAATAAAAGACATAGTGCCATTAAACTTCCTCAAAATACTAGCATTTGTTCAAACACACTAATCCTATTAGCTGCCTTGATGTCCTGAATTAAGTGAGTATGTTTATGTTTCATGGTCATTTTGACTTTGAGGAAGAGCCGATAGTCGCATGGTATCAATAAGGTGAAATGAGAATATACCAGAATGTTTTTATTTTGCAGATATTTTCATAAGTGCTTTGAATCAGTGTATTTTTGGATACATGTACTTTTGAAAAAATAAAGATCTTTTATTTTGAAAATCTTTTACAACTTACTGAGCACTTGACAACAGCAATATCAACAGGGAGCATTTTGTCATATTTGCTGTTCCCACCAACTGAGTGAGGTGGCACAAGGATGAGAATTTTTACTGTGGAGAACGGGGAGAAGCTGAGACTCTTGGAAAATTGATTTGATCAAGTTCTAGTGCTAACAAGGAGCAGGACCAAGACTCACCCTGCCCAGGGCTCCCCACCATGTCAAGGCACGTATCTCTTCATATAATAGGACCTTTATTATTTTTCCAGACCACTCAAAGCTGACCAACAGAAGCCACAAAATAGCCATTTGGTGCAAAATTGTTAAAAAAAAAAATACCTTGTTTCGCTGGGCATGGTGGCTCGAGCCTGTAATCCCAGCACTCGGGAGGCAGAGACCGGAGGATTGCTGAGTTCGAGGCTTACCTGGGCTACATAGTGAGCTCGGAGCCAGCCTGAACTACAAAGTGAGACCCTGTCTCAAAAAAAAAAAATTAAAAAATACCTTGTTTCAAGAACACTTGTTACTATTAGGAAGAATCCCTTGATTAAGATCACACCAGTCCCACCCTGTCACATTAACCATGTGACACTGACTCTGTCACGTAGCAGACACAGTGGTACACTTTACACATCTGTCATCCGTTTCATAGGTTGGGCTACTCTGGTCTGTCCTAGGCTTCGCCACCGCCCGTAGGAATAGTAGTAAAGGGGAGGAAAGGAGGTCGGCTTGGAATGGCCATACCGGAAAGCACAGGTAACACTCCACACTGGTGTTTGAGAGGCTGATTGACTGTGGTGGTACAGAAATGAAGGGCAGAAGCACGGCCTGAGGGTTTGTGTAACTGGGGTTGAGGGCGACGTAGCTGCCTTAGGGGTCATAGCTTCTCTTGGTCAAGCCGTGGTCTGGCACATCTGGTTCTGTAACATCCTGGGAGATGTGCCATCTGCTGAGGGGCAGTGGGTGTCCACTCTGAACTCATGGCTATTGCCGAGGAGGGAGTTTCGTAGAATAACGGTCTTTCCATGTATGCGCCGACGTCATCATGGGGTGAGAGTCTGTGGGACTCTTGCTTTTTCTGCGGCTTTGGCTGACTACAGGTTTAGGACAATGGCTGGATACCAGGCATTGCTCCAAGGCATCTCCAATGGAGCATTTTAGAAGTCGGCATTGAGGTGTCTGTAACCAGACACTAAAAATTACTTTATTCACTCTTATCTTGGAGTCCTCAGTCTTGAAAGGGCATGAGTTAGGATGGGTAAACTCAGGCTGATAAACCTCTACTACAGACACTCCCTGAGTGATCAGTGTGTCTACATGCAGAGCAGAGCGGATCTGTTTGAAAGTTTTAAAGTAAAAAAGGGAAACAGATATAGAGTGATGACAAAGGTGCTGGACTTTATGCGGCTTTTACTTACCCATAATCTGCAGGTTCAACCTCTAAGTCTCTGTTGTAATATTATTTTAAAAAATGATAAATCATGATTCATTGTATTTTGAGAAGACTTTTCTTTTTCTTTCTCTTCTCTTCTTTTCTTTTGGCGTGGGGAAGGGGGAAATCAAACTAAGGACCTGGCGCTTGGGAGACAGGTGCTGGAACCACTGAGCTAAATCCCCAGCCTCAACGCATTCTTTTTTACATTCACGTTTGTAAACTAATGTAATGTTTTAACACTGAGAAATGGCATTCTAATAATTTTAGCTTCTCACTTCTTTGTGAGCAATTCTCACTCTTTTATCTAAAAGCCACAATTGATGTGTTAATTTAAGCCAGTGATTCGACTGGAAGGTGCTTTAGTATAGGCAAATGTCTTACGGTAAGATACTACACGATCCAAGTTCAAGTTCAAGTTTCTGTAATGGCAGAAACATTTTGTAAATGTTACTTGGCCTCATTTTTCTCCTGCCTAAAAGGAAACTTCTTTCGAGGGGTAATTGGAAGATTGAATAAGGCACTATCAGTTATGTTACAAGAGACATTATTATAATTTTAACTTGTATCACCTTTTTTTTTTTTTTTTTGAGACAGGGTCTCGCTTTGTAGTTCTTGCTGGCCCTGAGCTCACTATGTAGCCCAGGCAAGCCTCGAACTCAGCAATCCTCCTGCCTCTGCCTCCCGAGTGCTGGGATGACAGGCGTGAGCCACCATGCCCGGCACCTTTTTTTTTTTTTTTTTTTTTTTTGAGACAGGGTCTCCCTTTGTAATTCACGCTGACCCTGAGCTCACTATGTAGCCCAGGCAAGCCTCAAACTTGGCAATCCTCCTGCCTTTGCCTCCCGAGTGCTGGGATTACAGGATTGAGCCACCAAGCCTGGCATTCCTTGTATCACTTTTTAATCCCTATCACATACACTCTTATTTATTCCTTTAGCAATAAGAGATCTGATGTTTATTGAATAATATGTGCCAAGTGCCTTATTTACATTGGTGAATATTAACTTCAAACTTAGAAGTCAGATATCGTTATTCCACTGTTGTAATGAACAAAGGAATATTTTCTCACATAATGTAGAAAATAAGTGGTGGGACCAAAAATCGTGCTCTAGACCACAATCTTTTCTTTTGCAAACTGGCAGTGGTCTTTGGCAGCACTGAGGAAGGTGCTCATCTGTGCTTTAATTATAACCAGCCACACGCCAACGGGGGGGGGGGCAGTCTCTGTATTTGTCTGTCTGAATTCTCTTTTCGGATGCTCCTTCCTGGGCACTCTCTCCTTTCTTTTGATGCAGACTTTCTTAGATTCTCCTCCCTCCCTTACTAGTCATATCACCTATTTCCTTTTCTTCGTACCTGTTTTCATCAGCTACTTACTGACATCGACTCTTCCTTTGGACTGTGACATCCTGGGACCGGGGTCCTCGTGCTTCTCCTTTCCGGGATCCGGGGATTTAGAGTGGGGCCGCCACAGCAGGGGTGCAGTCAACCCCTGCCGGAGGAATGAGTGGCGATTTTTCCAAATGCCTTTCAAAACTCTGTCTTCCAAGGAGGACGAGGCTGATCGACGGTGGCCTTCTGTTTCCTGAGTGATTATCAGTGTTGTTCCTGCATTTCACCAGGTTCCCCGCCAAGATTTCGTGCTGCAGACAGCCGCGGCTGCTGTGAGCCTCTGCGCGGGGGCCGGGACGCTCTTCCAGGCTCTCCTTTGGGTTCACCCGCAGTCGCTCTCATCTGCGATAGCGAGGTGAACGCACCCGATTTGCTATGCGTGACGAGGCAGAAAAACGGAAGAAGATGAAAGAGGGCAATTTGCACCCCATCTCTAAAGCACAGTTTCAAGGAGCAAAGGCGCCCCGTGAAAATGCTCCACGTGCTGCGGGAACCAAGACGAATCGCATTTGAAGGAGACTGACTGCAATTTTTCTACTTTGTTACTGAGAACTTGTTAAGAAGAGAGATGATTTGAGCTCCGCTTGCTTGAATGCATAGTTCATAGCCAGAAACCTAATTACGAACACTTCATAGTTGATAACTCAAGAAATAGAATGGCCATGGATGAGCTCTTGGCTTTTTAGTTGCAAATGTGAAATCATCAATTACAATATAAGTTATCATTTGAGTGTCAAACATAAATTTAATCTCGATTATCAGCTGCAACGAAAGGCAATACTGTAATTTAGTGAAGATGGTTTTTGATCTTAGGCATAAATCTAACTCTTAAAGGAAGATTCATGAATTCCCTTGGGAGAACAGATACTCTCTTCTCCCTACCTCTTCAATGATACCCAGATGATTTGTGTAATTGTGTTGCAAGTTGGGCACTGTTTCTTGATCACTGGGTGTAATCTGCATTAATTGCTATAAATTGCTTGGTTCCTTGTGGCGAAATACTTTTCTTCCATTACCTGAGTGTCTACATTTTGTGAGTAAAGGGTGATTGTCCTGGAGACTGGTGTTGCATTTCACAAACATGTTGTTTCGGTATCTGTATTGCACTTGAAAACTTATCACTCACACCCAAGTTGCACCTATCGTGGACACCCCGGACACTGGAGCAGCACTTGAAGCTTTCATCCTGAAATCCACTTAATTATTTCTGTAGCTAATAATGCTTTATGAAACAAAAGCCTAGGAACTTCACTTTCTCTTCGGATCCTGTGTGTTTGGCTGGGATCGGAGATTGCCTTTTATCTGTGCATCTAAAAGAAGCTTATAAATATCGTAGAGTTTAACAGTTGTCCACTAATATTAAGATGATCCAGGAGTTACTCAAGTTCTGCCATAGTTCTTAGTACATAGTCATTATCATATTGTGATAATGTGTACCTGTTGACCATGAGATCCAAAGGGATGCTTTGCTGTTTTCAGTTCTTTCATTCTTGAACACATGTAAAGTTTTGCAATTACTTTTCTCTTCAAGGAGTGATCCCAGCCTATTGTGAGGTTGTGTTGTGAGTGGTGCCAATTTGGCTAGCTTTGCTCGTACAATCTAAAATCGCCTTTGTATGCTTTCAGAGCTTTCCCCACATAGCTCTTTCAAATCGGCTTCAATATAATAGACCAGATAACTAAGCACGTGAAAATAGTAAGCTGAATTTTACAGACTGTTAACTTCCAAATGACTTCTGAGTGAAGCTATATGCTTAGCATTGTGTTAAGCATCATTATGGCTCGAAGAAAATATAAGATGCTGTTGCTTCTTAATTCATAGGTAAAAAGAGAGCAGAGCTAGAGAATGTGATAAAATATATCAAGTGGGGAATTGCATGGAAAGGATCAGGGTAAAGGAAGAAAGGTAAAGAAATTAGAAAATCAAGGAAGCCTTAAAATACCATGACAGGCTCTAGGATTAGCTCTGCACCTGGAAAGATGAGCCGAGACTAACAGGATGACGGAGAGAATTTAAGTTATTTGAAGGATGAATCTAATGCAGTCAGTGATTGGCTTTTTCTTATTTTAGGCCTGGGATTTTCTGATTTCTTTTGGGTCATTCAGGGAACTCCATTTGTGTTTTCATTTTAAAATTTCATCATTTTTAATTGACAAAAGACCTCATCACCTTAGACTTGACTAGGATATAAATGTAAAGAAAATATTTTCAAAGGCTAGACAGGATATCTTTCACCCATTAAATGTGACTTCTGGATCAAACTGTACATCTCTGCAGTGACAGTAATCCTTATGTATGTCACAAGCACATATGGTATCCTGAGTGAGCAGCGAGGTTACTATGTGTCCGAGATCCTTATTAGTGGGCAAGACTCTTCTCTACTGTCCTGGAACCATTATATTTGGTCACTTGTTGATAAAATAAGAAAGATTTGGTGCCAGAGATTTAGCTCAGTGGTTCTGGCACCTGCTTAGTGAACACAAGATCCCTGGTTTGATGTCTGGTAACCACATACTGCAATACTGGGTGTGGTGACTCATGCCCACCAGCAATCAGTACCACATACCACAATTCCAGGCACAGTGGTTCGTGCCTGTAATGCCAGCACTCAGGAGGCAAAGGCATGAGGATTTCTGAGTTGGAGGATTGCCTGGGCTACATAGTGAGCTCAGGGCCAGCCTGAACTACAAAGCAAGATGCTGGCTAAAAAAAAAAAAAAAAGGAGTTGTTTAAAAAATGAGGTTAATTCAGCTAAAAATCAAACATCATTTTAAGTGTTTTGTGCTAACTATCAGAATTTATAAAAGGAGTTTTTTTTCATGCAGTTTTATGAATCAGTTTATGACCTGCTGTCTTATGTACCTTTCTGGAGAACATTTAAACATTCCTTGTCAAAAACTTGTATGTTTGCCATTAGTATGCATTCCTATAGCAACCACAAACTGGTTGAGATTCCAGAAATCAGTCCATTCAGGCAAGCTGCAGACTATTCTGAGTAACGGGGAAAGAGAACCGACTTCTCGGGCTTTGACATTTCCTCTAAGTTGGTGACACTCAGGCTCCTCCTTGGAAACTGTGAATGGAAAAGCTTCCAACTAGACTCTACCATTTATGCATATTTGACTTGGAGCATTTTATGATTTGGCAAGAACCTTAGGGAAGCTCACTCAGAGAAAACTCAGAAAATTCATCACTCTTTACTGGATGCAGCAGCCATGTCATAGAACACCCAGCCACACATCAGATGATACAGTATCAAAGCCCTGGGATTTGCCTTTCTCCGTTTTTTTTTTTTTGTTGTTGTTGATAGTGCAGCAAATGCATCTGTACCTCCCAGACTTGACTCAGTTATCACCACCATTCTAGAAATTCTCATTTATTTCATTAGAGTGAATGTATTTTGTTTCCTACCTGGCCATTTTGTGTTTGTATTATTAAACTGAATATATTCTAAGTGAGTCTATCTATCCTTTTATACTGAGATCTTTGAAGGGATGGGCACCAGCTTGTGCTTCTTTTTATATCTCCTGAACATGAGGAGACAAACACGTGCTGTCGTAGTCAATGAGCACACTTTGAGTTGGTTGATTACCCCTGGATATTTCTACCAAGAACAAGATAACCTTGAAATAGTTGAAGATCTTGCTTGAATACTTTCACAACAGGATATATTTGCAAAGAGGTGGCATTTCATTTCCTTCATGCAAGAAGTTTTAATTACTAAGGAAATCCATGAAAAAAATTGTTATCTGACCTAAAAGGTGGTTCACAGCATGAACACCAAAAATAAAAGTATAATTAAGTCTTCCTACTTTATGAGATGTAGGGAAATAAAGCAAGAGCTTAGGAATAGAAAGAATGTTAGGTGATAATGAGAAAATGGCTTACAACACTCTATTCACATGGTAGGTTTTTACAAAAATACTTCTTTACATCAACTTTCTTTTTTTTTTTTTTTTTGAGACAGGGTCTCGCTTTGCAGTTCAGGCTGGCCCTGCGCTCACTATGGAGCCCAGGTAAAGCCGCGAACTCAGCAATCCTCCTGCCTCTGCTTCCCGAGTGCTGAGATGACAGGCGTGAGCCACCTCGCCCGGCATGATTATGCATTGTTTTGATCCATTGTCATCCTGTTTGGCACTAGGACACCATAAACCCTCACTGCCCTCCAGTGCTAACGTAATACTCATTGGTCAACCTCCCATCATCCCTCTTCCTGTCTACTCCCATCAGACTACTGTTCCAGTCTTACCCCTATGAGATCAGGTTTCTTTGACTCCACATATCAGACCAGTCATATGGAACTTAGCCTCTAGCCTGGAATATTCCTCTTGCCATTTCAATCTCCAGTGCAACTGACGTTATCACAAAGGACAGGGCTCCATCCTTTTTAATGGCTGAATGCTACTTCCTTGCGCTACTTTTCTTTTATCAATGCATCAGTTGTTAATGTTTAAGTTATTTTCGTTTCTTGTATTTTAAAAAATATTGTCTATTTTAAATGGTGTCATAACAAAAATCTGCGTGCATAAATGTATTTTGAACACGATGACCTCATTTTTTGCAGACATACCCCACGGTTTGCTGGATCATACATTAGTTCTGTTTTTTAATATTTTCAGGAAGCTCTCTATTGTTTGGCATGGTGATTGTACCATCTTCCCTTGCTACCAACAGTGTTCAAGGTTTTCCTCTACTTCCTCACTAGAGGTTATCTTTACTTTTTCCTTTCCTTTCCTTTTCTTTTCTTTTTTTTTTTTTTTTTTTTTTTTTTTTTTTTTTTTTTTTTTTTTTTTTTTTTTTTTTTTTTTTTTTTTTTTTTTTTTTTTTTTTTTTTGAGACAGGGTCTTGCTTTGTAGTTCAGGCTGGCTCTGAGCTCACTATGTAGCCTAGGCAAGCTTCGAACTCAGCAATCCTCCTGTCTCTGCCTCCCGAGTGCTGGGATTACAGGCGTAAGCCACCATGCCCAGCTAGAGGTTATCTTTTATTAGAAGACATTCTTTTGAGAATGAGGTGATTTCTCATTGTGATTTTGATGTGCATTCTCTGGTGATAAATGATGTTGAAGATTTTCTTACATTTCTGTTGATCATAGGTGTATATTCTCCTAAGAAATGTCTTCTTAGTTGTATTGAACATTTTAAACTCTAATTATTTGTGTGGCTTTTTGTGGCCATTTTCTTTTTAGTTCTAGATATTAACTTCCAGATATTTTCCCCCATTCTGCAGGCTATCTTTTCACTCTGTTTTCTTTGTATGTAGAGTAAGTTGATGGACTTTATAACATTGATCTTGAAAATAAATTTTGATGAAAAGAAAGTTGTTTACGATTAGAATAGAAAGAACATCAGATTTTCAAAAAGCAATTTATGAACTATGTGGTTAGAGCATATCTCTCCCTTCCAGTATTTTCTCTTTAAAATGGAGACAGTAGTTCCAGTCTCACTGGAGTTAAATGCTTATCATCCGCTATGGGATCCATAAGATAATTTGTTTTGTACTTGGTATTAAGTCACCAGAGTCAAGCTCATACACTTTCATTTGCCAGATCATATTAAATCCAAGTAGTGTGGAATAAAATAGAATAGCACAGACATGTATATCTCAATAACATAGCATAGCATAAAAGTTACTTTCTCTCCTCAGTTACTGGTGAAGCCTGATCTATGGTAGTTTCCTTTCAGCTTGTCTAGTGAAAATGCAGGGACCTGTAGGATGCCTGTGTCACCGGCACTCTAGGAAGAGTCCAGTTCCTATTGTAAAACACAAGGTCCAATGAGGTAAAGCGTCGACTTCCCTGACAATCTCCTAAGTGGCTTCGGACCTCCTTTGAAGAATTTTCCTCTAGAAGACTCTCTGACTCTAGGAAAACCAGTGCATTACAGGGGAGTCTGATGACAGTTCATTGTTTTTGATTTATTGGGAACTCAAGACAGAACTAGACTTTTACTCACTTGCCTTCCTATCTGTATTGATCTGCCTGGAGAATCATGACAAACATTCTCAGCTCTCTGTGGAATGGTAGATAAAAGGAAAAGGCTGTTTGGCAATGTGACCTGCTTTTCAAAAATTCAAATAAATCCATATATTTTGTACATCTTATTTTTCCTTCCTTCCTTTTTCTCTTCTCATTCCTGGTGGTGAGCTAGACTCATCACTGGAAAGGTGAAGTGCAGAATTAATACTGAGTTGTTTTTTTTTGTTTTTTAATTTTTACAACTGTTGGAAATGTTTAGTGCAAAGATTACTTGAAGGGTAGTGTAGGTGACAGCTGTAATTAGAGGCACCTTTTATCAGTTATGTCAATGTGTTTGACCAAGCAGATGTCTACTGAATAGTATTAATTGAGCACCATTGATGGGCAGGTTGCCAGGTGATTGTCAAGGTGTCAATATGGGTAAAAGACATGCTTATTGTCATCGAAACTCCAGTGTAGGAAAAATGTTGAAGTTTGGAGTATCGACTACATCTCTTTCCAAGGTTCTGGCCAGTAGAAGATGGGCACAAGTATCACTTTTACTATTACCAAAAAGAGTACTTCCATCAAGTGTAGAATTCCAAGCTGACTTGAGGCAAACATGAGCAAGATTGAAAATCTGATGTATTAAAATATGGTGAAAAATTAGCTACTCTTGTCCATGGCAATCAGATCTATTTATCTTTCTTGTTCTTAGGTAAATTAAATTAATTAGTTTAAATAAATAGAAGGACTACTGGCAGGAAAAGACTGGAAGGGAAAGAGATTAACATCGAGACAAGAAATTTCCTCCTATTCTTAGCATGGTACTACAAGTTCTAGCTAAAATAATCAGATAAGAAAAAGAAAGATATTCTGAGTGACATGAAAGAAATAAAGCTGCTTTTGTTACTAAATAGTATGATTAATTCTGTTGACAATGCAAAAGAATTAAGAAAGCTCTTGGAATTAATAGGCAATTATAGCAGAGTTGCAGGTTACAAGGCTAATATACAAAATGTCAAATTTATTTATTTATTTTTTGAGACAGAGTTTAGTATACAAGTCCGAGCTTTCCTTGAAATTAGTATATAGCCCCAGGTTGGCCTCAAACTCTAGGGTCTTTCCTGCCTCTGCTTCCTAAGTCTGGCATTATCACTACCACACCCTGCACAAATCTCAACTTCTTTGCTTCGTACCGTAATGAATACTCTGAGTTTAAAATAAAATACAGAGCTACTCCAGAATAAGAGCACTTCCAAAAATGCTTAGACATGCATGTAAAAAGGATTATTCCACACGATCTATGTAAGAAAATCTATACAATTTTAATGAAAAAAATCTAAGCTTTAAATAGAGATACTACATATTTATGGATGGAAGGTTCAGCATGGTTAAAGTACTGTTTCTCAACTTCTCTCTTTAGTTTCAGTGCAATGCTAATCAGAATTTCAGCAAACTCTATGGGGATGGCATCCACTGTGAAGTTTACATGGAAATGTAACAGACCCACAGTAGCCATAATACTGAAGAATGAAACTAGACGAGTGATGCTGCTCAACTTTGAGAGTCGCTATAGAACTACAGAGGTCAAGATAGTGCGGCGTGAATGACAGCACAGATGAGTGTGTCAGTGGACCGGGGCTGAGAGTTCAGGGCAGATCCACACGGAACCAGCTGACCTGTGGTAGGCGAGCCAGGGGGCGTTCTCAGCCGAGGGGCTGCGACGTCTGGACACGCACAGGGGAAGAGAAATCTGCACACAGCCCGTGCACCCTTTGTAAAGAAAGGAAGGA
>PVIC010045956.1:0-14562 GCA_004025085.1 Thryonomys swinderianus
TGCTGAACTCACAGATGTTCTAACAGAGGCTGTAGTAGATTCTGAACATCAGAAAAAAAATATGAACCTATTGACCTGTTCATGGTTGGAATCATAGAGATGAAATATAAATCTGAAACTGATGCAAGCTTAATCAGAGGGCTTGTTTTGGACCATGGTGCCTGTCATCCAGATATGAAAAAAAAGAGTGGAAAATGCCTACATCCTCATGTGCAATGTCTTCTTGGAATATGAGAAAACAGAAGTGAATTCTGGCTTCTTCTCCAAGAGTGCAGAAGAAAAGAAAAACTAGTAAAAGCTGAAAGAAAATTCATTGAAGATAGCGTTAAAAGAAAAAAAAGCAGTAGACCTGAAAAAGAAGGTCTGTGGTGATTCAGATAGAGGATTTGTTGTTATTAATCAAAAGGGAATTGATTCCTTTTCTTTGGATGTTCTTGCAAAAGAAGCCATGGTACCCTGCCTAGAGCTAAAAGGAGAAATGTGGAAAGGCTGACTCTTGGTTTGGTGGGGTAGCTCTGAATTCCTTGGATGACCTGAATCCTGACTGTATAGGACATGCAGGACTGGTGTATGAGTATACTTTGGGAGAAGAGAAATTCACCTTCATTGAGAAATGTAGCAATCCCTGCTCTGTCATGTTATTGGTCAGGGGTCCAAATAAGCACACACTCACTCAGATCAAGGATGCAGTAAGAGACAGCTTGGAGGCCGTCAAAAACGCTATTGATGATAGCTGTCTGGTTCCCAGTGCCGGCACTATAGAAGTGGTGATGGCACAAGCGCTAATTAAACACAAGACCAGTGTCAAGGGCCGGGCTCAGCTCGGAGTCCAGGCATTTGCCAGTGCGTTGCTCATTACACCCAAGGTCCTTGCTCAGAGCTCTGGCTTTGACCTCGGGAAACGTTATTTAAAATTCAAGCAGAACATTCAGAGTCAGATCAACTTGTGGGTATGGTAGCAGCAGAAGCAGGCGTGTGAGATAACTACTGTGTGAAGAAACAGCTGCTTCATTCCTGCACTGTGATTGCCACAAACATCCTCCTGGTCAATGAGATCATGCAGGCCGGGATGTTCTCGCTGAAAGGCTGAGTGGAAGCCTCCTGGTGTCTGAATCCTGAACACTGCAGAATGATCCTGAGGAAAAGAATTGTGGAATTTTTGTCCAAGCTTCACATGATTTTCAAAGGAATTTTCTTTTTCCACATGAATAAAAGGAGAGAAACTTTGGCATCTATTGAAAAAAAAAAAAAAGCAGATCCATTTCAGCTCCCTTTCTTTCTGGCTTCTCCTGATCGCTAGGTCACATATTCCAATTTTTCATATTTTTCAGTCCATGCCTTCTTTGATAAATACAAAAGTACCATGTCTTCCTTTAATATTTTAAAATTTAAATATGCATTGGATATTGTTACTAAAAGCAAATCAAATTAGTATAATTTAAGTTTGTCATACAAAATGGTACCGTTTTTTAATTCCATTGTGTGAAAACAATGTAAGTGGTTAAGCCTTTGCCCACAGATCACAGACTGAAAGACCAGGTTAACATTTTAACATTTTGGGGCCATCAAGAGCTGCTATTTAAAGGGAGAGAGAAAGATAAAGGAAGAAAATTCTATGGCCATCAGAGAGAAAGGGCAGTGTGGCTGAGACAGAAGTTCAGGAGGATCCACAGAATGTGGAGAACCCTGTGAATTGAGACTAATTTTTGTTAAGATTTTTTAGGATTCTTGTTGAAACTCTGAGAACTATGAACCCTCTCAGAAAATGAGCAGACACGAGGGGTTCACAGACACCTCTCCTGTTGAGAATTTGTCTTAATGGTCAGGGATTTAGCTTAGTGGCACCACACCTACCTTGCAAACACAAGGGTCCAAATTTGATCCCTGGTACTGCCAAAAAACAAAACAAAACAACAACAACAACAAAAACCCCAAGAAGCTCCATAGTAAGCTCAGGGCCAGCCTGGACTACAAAGCAAGACCCTATCTCAAAAAAACAAAACAAAACCAAGAAATTGTCTTAGATATGCTTATTGTAACTTCTTTTTTTTTTTTTAACCTAATTCTGTCAGAAATAGTACTGATAAAGGTCCACACCTCCCAAAGTGGTATCTCTCAGGGATGACTGATTCTCAATATTAGGGTAAGAAACAACTCAAGTTTCTTGTGTTTGGAGTATATTATTTTTTGTTTTATTGTTTTCGATTTTTGTCACTAAAACCTGCAGCCTGTCCAGATGTTCCTAAGTTACAAATAATGTATTTTACTTTCTTTGTGTCAAACTGTTATTTTGTCTGGTAAAACTTTATATGCACATAAGATTCCCATGACAAATACCCATATTGCCAATATCTATATCCCGTATTGCAAATATCTATATCAGGGACTGAACCTAGAGTCTTTTAATTTTTTTTTTTGAGACAATCTCACTAAGTCACCCAGCCTAAGCTCAATTTACCATCATCCTGCCTCTGCTTCCCAGAGTCCTGGAATTACACGCATGCATCACCAGGACTGGCTTTAGTATCCATGATGAAAATTAAAATTTTTTCTTCATTGAAAAACAGAAAAATAGAAGACAACAGATAGGCTGAAGACTCTATAAACTACTGCCCAAAGCCCCTCTTCTTCTTCTTCGTTCTTCTTTTTCTTTCTTTTTCTTCTTCTTCCAGTACCGGGCATCAAACTGGGGTCCTTGTGCATCCAAGGCTGGCACAGTACCACTTGAGCTAAATCCCCAGCCTCAATCCCCACTTCTTTTTGCTTGCAGGCAAATGCCACCAGAGGCTGATACACATCTTCCCACTTCCTTGTTAAATTCTCACACAGCTACATATATGTATCCATGTCTAATACATAACATTGTTACTTATGTTTGCACAAAGTTGTAGAATACAAGTTTTCTATATCCTTGTTTCTGGTGATCTTGTTCTTAGAAATCTACTTTATTGTAACTGCTGTAAAATATTCCATATCACAGCCACACTGCACTATTCATGCTTTTCTTGAGGGATGATTTTTATGCTAATAGTGCTGTAGGGAATCATTTTCTTGGTTGATTTATGTGAAGTTGTGAATAATTTCCTGTGATTGAACCTAGTTGTTGTTGTTGTTGTTTTGAAACAAGGTCTTGTTTGTAGTTCAGGCTGGCCCTGAGCTCCCTATGTAGCCCAGGCAAGGCTCAAACTCAGCAATCCTCCTGCCTCTGCCTCCCCAGTGCTGAGATTACAGGCCTGAAACACCACACCTGGCAACTAATTGTTGTTTGTATGGCAATATTTTGACATCTCTTTGATGCCTGCACTATATAATAATGGTATCTTTTTTTTTTTTTTTGCTTTTGAGACAGGGTCTCGCTTTGTAGTTCAGGCTGGCCCTGAGCTCACTATGGTGCCCAGGCAAGCCGCCGCGAACTCAGCAATCCTCCTGTCTCTGTCTCCCAAGTGCTGGGATTACAGGCATGATCCACCATGTCCGGCATTGTGGTATGCAGTGTTGATTGTTGGTGGGCGTGTCTCCATGCCCAGCATTATATGTGGTTACCGGGGATCGAACTCAGGACCTTGCGCTTGCAAGGCAGGCTCCGGAACCACTGAGCTAACCCTCCGGCCCAATGGTATCATTTTTATTTGCATTCACCTACTATTGATGAAGTTAGACACATTTTTGTATGTTGATTTGTCAGCTATATTTCCATTAAATTTCCCTTGTGTGTGCTTATTCAGATCATGGAAAACAGAGACTTGATTTTGAGCATGGTCATGGATTAGAAAATAATCCCAGTAAAATTTGTAGATCTTCCAAGCGTAGCATATTATTTAATAGTCACAATTTCCTCCCATTCTATTGTCCATGGAATTTTGCAGTGATTTTGCTACTCTTTCCATCCAAAGGTGGAGCTATTTTTGTTGTTGTTGTTGTTGTTGTTGTTGTTTTGGTGGTACCAGGGATCAAACCGGGGCCCTTGTGCTTCCAGGGTAGGTGCGGTACCACTTGAGTTGAATCCCTGGCCAAGGTGGAGCTATTTATCCCCCCCTGTGAAGCTGGGCTGGCTTTGACTTGCTTTAACCCATTGAATGTAGTGGAAATGACATCACACAGGCTCCTGCTGTACAAGACATCTTCAAGCCTCTATCTTCTTTCGCTGAGAACACTGTTCCAAGCATGCTGAACAAGGAAGCCAGACTCGTTTACTAGGGGATTGAGATGCCCAGCTGCCAGACATGTCACTAAAACTATCTTGGATTTCCAACCCAACTCCCCCTTCAGCTAAAGGCAGCCAGTCACATGAATAAACCCAGGCAAGATCAGAATAACCAATCAGTCCATATTACCATGAAAAGGGTTTTTTTTAACTCCACTAAATTTGAGAGTGGCCTGTTTTGCAGTCATAGTTAACTGTGCTCTGGTATGCTAATAAAGTAAGTAAATTTGGGGTAAGATAGAACTTGAAAGTACTTAAATAGGAAAGACCCCTTTTTAATTTTTTTTTAAAGCTCTAAGCACTTTGTATAGCTGATTTCATTTTATCTTCAAAACACCCGTAAGTAGGGATAGTGGCTCACAGCTGTAATCCTATTCCTTGGGAGGCTGAGATAGGAGGATTGCAAATTCAAACTCAGCTGGGCAACCTTAAAACCCTGTCTCAAACCAGGGGGAAGGAACCAAGGAAAAAAACCCCAAAGATCCCTTTACATATGACATTATAGAAATTATTATTTTCCCCCCGAGGTCAGAAACCATTAACCACTAGAACTTATCTCAAACTGAGCTATGTTTGACTCCATTATCTTTTTTTTTTTTTTTTTTGAGATAGGGTCTCGCTTTGTAGTTCAGGCTGGCCCTGAGCTCATAGGTAGCCCAGGCAAGCCTCGAACTCAGCAGTCCTCCTGCCTCTGCCTCCCGAGTGCTGGGATTACAGGCATGAGCCACCACGCCCAGCTCCATTATCTCTTTATCAATGCCAACAACTCATGTTTGGTGGCATGCAGTTTTATCATTGCAGTTTAGTGAGTAAAATGTCACATTGAAATATATATCAGTTTAATTTATAAATCTTTCAAATTAATACAGAGCTAAGCCAAAGATGACCAACAGAGTCATGTTGTTATGTACTACTGCCTTATTCTAAATGTACAGTGTGAAATATAAAAGATGGGATGAGAAAATAAAACACTCATGAACACGAAACACTAGACAAGGCTGAGGCTGAGGGTCTTCTGGGCTCTGGGTCCAGAAAGGAGGGGGCAGCTTCCATTTCTATTTGTAGAGAATAATCAATGCTAAAACTGCTTTCCTAAGGAAAATTGAGATGAGAGTGGGCACATTCAGGGTGATATGGCTGTAGACTCCCAAAGAAAATTTAAAATGTAGCTTTTTAACCAAATTTGACAAACTACCATAGACCCCTGAAATTCACAGGGCTTATATTCCCAGAGCATCTGGCAGTTGTGAAAACCATGAATTTCAGCTGTTGTCAGAAAAATGTCTTTTTATAGTTTAATGCCTAAAACTGCTATGCCTCCTGAAATCATGTAATTTAATGAAATGCTGTATTTAAGAAGCTGTACAAAGTGCAAAGGGTTCTGGAATCACAATAGGGCTTTTAAAAGAACAAAACCCAGAACATTCAAGATAGCTACACATAGTACAGCGACCTGTTATGATGCAGAAATGTGCATCAGCCTCAGATGGGTTATGAGTTATAGGGCAGCAGCCAATCAGCAGCAAGGAGAACTGAATAAGGCTCTCAGATAGGTTACTTGCAAACCTCCAGCCAAAGAAAATGATTGTGGGGCCAGAGGGTTAGCTCAGTGGTTCCAGCGCCTGCCTCGCAAGTGCAAGGTCCTGAGTTCGATCCCCGGTAACCACATATAATGCTGGGTGTGGAGACATGCCCACCAACAATCAACACCACATACCACAATGCCGGACGTGGTGGCTCACGCCTGTAATTCCAGCACTCGGGAGGCAGAGACAGGAGGATTACTGAGTTCGTGGCGGCTTGCCTGGGCACCATAGTGAGCTCAGGGCCAGCCTGAACTACAAAGTGAGACTCTGTCTCAAAAGCAAAAAAAAAAAAAAAGAAAAAGAAAATGATTGTGGAGGATATTTGCGTACAGACAGAAACACACTAACTTACTTCCTAGAGGTAGAAGACAAATTTTCTTTGGGTGATGGTTACCCTTAATGTTTCATAACTTGAACCTTATAAGCTTAACAATCCTTAAGAACCAGTATTAAGTTCATCAGCATATTACAAAAATAATTTTAGGAAAGGACTAGTATAATTACAATTCTTCTTTCTGCAACTGTTCGTGGGGTGGTAGCTGGTATTTAGAACTATCTTCCTCTACTACCCCCTTCTGTATTCTCTGGGCCTTCAGCAGGTCTTGGTTCTTTCCCTGGTGAAGTGACCCACACACATTCATTCCTGAAGGTTCTAGATCCTTCATCGTTCTGCCTGGATTGGGCTGTAGTTTCCCACTGACCTTATTACCAGGAGTGCCCTAAGGGGTCTCTTGCACTCTGGTGTGTTCTTCCTGTCCTCCACCGTAGAGCAGCAGTTCAATTTTCCCTTGGCAGTCTGAGTCAGTCACCCCTGCCAACACTCTGAGTCCTTGTTCAGCTCGTTTCCCTAGAGGAAGGCCTGAGGAGATCAAAATGACAGCTTCCAATTCAGTGGAATCATTGTTATGCTTCCGGGTACAAGCCTTCTCCTCTCCGGAACTAGGATTTCTAAGCCAGTAGAACATAAGGTCACGGGAACAGGAAGCAAAAATTTTGATAGTGCCTGTGATCCCAGCACTCAGGAGACAGAGGTAGGAGGCCAGCCAGAGCTCCATAGTAAGTTCAGGGCCAGCCTGAACTGCAAAGTGAGACCCTACCTCAAAAAATTTTTTATTTTTGATAATGGATCCCTGGGGGTAATGGTGAATAGTAGTACTATTCCCACTTCCACTGACTCCTGGACCCATGAATCCCGGCTATGGAAGACACCGTAGCATATAGTGAACACTGGTGCAAAGCATATACAACCTAAGAACCCTGCGCTAACCCTCCTAGCTATTGCCACCTAGCTGGCACTATAAGTATTTTTTTTTTTTTTTTTGAAACGGGGTCTTGCCTTGTAGTTCAGGCTGGCCCTGAGCTCACTATGTAGCCCATGCTAACCTTGAACTCACAGCAATCCTCCTGCCTCTGCCTCCCGAGTGCTGGGATTAAGGCATGAACCACCACACTTGGCACTGTGATATATGCTATGAGGAGTCAAATTGGGACCTTGTACTTGCCAGGCAGACCCCGGAACCACTGAGCTAAATCCTTGCTCTATAACTGTGTCTTTAAAAGACCATTCCATCTTTCTATCAATCCATACCCTTCTGGATGGTGAGGAACATGGTAAGATACCTGTGAATGAAGTTGCAGCACGGCCACAGATTTAATACAGCCCTAAGGTAGAACAGTAAAGGAGTATCACTGGCCTTGCCAGTTAAAGTCAAATTGTTTCTGATGGTCCTTATGGACAGGTACAGAGAAGACATTTGCTAAATCAACAGCTGTGTGCCAAGTATCAGGTATGTTGATCTGCTCAAGCAAGGGAAGTACCTCTCATACAGTAACTCTAATGACTTCCATTTGGCCTTTCCAACCATAATGGCCCTTCTTCCTATGGGCCAGGAAACAAACACAAGGATTCTGGCAACCACTAAATATACCTACCCCAATTATGGGTTCTGGAGCAGGAAAATGACTACAGGTTGGGTTTAGGACCTACTGGACACACTGAGTCAGACCTTTGCTAAAACCCAGTCAGGATCCTCCAAATGTCTCTGTCCCAGCTCACGGAATCTTTTTTCCCAATCACCTTTGCTTCAGACACCCTCCAAGGTTGAGCATTCATTGTAATTCAGCCCATCAAATTAGGAGGCCGTGTTTGGGATTCTGCAGTCTCAGCCCTGTGGCTCATTGATTGGCTCTCAGGACTTATTCAGAAACTCTGAAGTTTCTTATGTGTGTAGGGAGCTGGGAATTTCATCTTAGTGCTTTACTTCTGTTTACTAATATGTTCTCATAGGAAGCTGGGAATTCCATCTGAGTTCTTTACTTTCCTTTATTAACATGTTCTCACAGTCAAAACTTTTTTTTTTTTTTGCTTTTTGGAGACAGGGTCTCACTTTTGTAGTTCAGGCTGGCCCTGAGCTCACTATGGTGCCCAGGCAAGCCACCGCAAACTCAGCAATCCTCCTGTCTCTGCCTCCCGAGTGCTGGGATTACAGGCGTGAGCCACCACGCCCAGCATTATATGTGGTAACCGGGGATCGAATTCAGGTCCTTGCGCTTGCAAGGCAGGTGCCGGAACCACTGAGCTAACCCTCCGGCCCCTACAGTCAAAACTTTTAAGCTTCCTAGGGATGTTTTGAGCACATTAGTTTCTTTCAATAGTTTTTCTAGAGATGCTAAGACCAACCAGCCAACAGCGTATTTCCCATTCTGCCAAAAATACTCAATTTCCGCCTCTGAAGTTGCTAAATTCCTTACATTTCTCAGCTGGTGAATGAGGGTACTCAGATGGATCTAGACTGCAACTTAAACAGTTCATGGCAAGTCAGATTGTTTCTGATGGTCCTTATGGACAGGTACAGAGAAGATATTTGCCAAATCACCAGCTGTGTACCAAGTACCAGATGTGTTAATTTGCTCAAGCAAGGGAAGCACTTCTTGTACAGTGACTGTAATGACTTCCATTTGGCCTTTCCGACCATAATGAATATCAGTATTCCTCACAGAATTCGAAGAGAGTATGACACTTTAGGTCTACCAGAGCCCACTCCAGGAACTCCCAAAGCCACTGAAGAACTTCATCTTTACAATTCTGTTTCTGTAGAGCCACTCCTGGTACCAAAAACTGTATCAGTCAGTGTTTACTAGAGAAACAGATATACTACAAGATGGCTGCCCAAGAGTTGGACATGGAAGTATAGAGGGACGGGAGCTCAGTGCAGTGTCCCCTGTGAGTCTCTATCAATGGTCTGAGATGGAAGACTGAAGGATCAGCACCAGAAGCTGAAGTTTGTGCTGGAAGCCAGATGATGTCCAGCGTGAATGCAAAGCCTGGAGCTCTTCTGAAGAAACAGGAGCAGACCCTTCATTTCCCTTTTATGCCACATCCAGCTGACAAGCCCCTCTATAGCCTGTCTTCTACACCCTGGGGTGTAGAATTGCTGAGCCAATTTACTTGAGCTTCTCTTACGCAAGTTCACAAAATCAATCAACCATTACACTAGGCAAGAAAACAGTAGGCCAAGCGTAGTAGGGAGGAACTGAGCCAGAATAGGCAGAACAGAAATAAAGTTGCTATCTGGGCCTAAGCATGGATCAACAGCAAGTGCTCGCTTCGGCAGCACATATACTAAAATTGGAATGGATCAACAGCAAACACTGGGACTTGACAGAATCGGGCTACCTATAGCTATGAAAGTGTAGCAGTCATAATTCTGAAAGGATATATTTAGGCCCATTCATAATAATTTGGAAAAGGTCTGAAAATCACTTATTTAGGGTTTATACTCTTGAAATGAGACACAAACCAGAATACACTTTCAAAATGTTTAGACCAAATTCTTACAGTGTAAATAAATGTACAATATACTCTCACACACTTAAAAAGATTTGTCCTTAATCAAAACTTTATTGAAAATCTGACATCAAAATAGGAGATCATTGCTGTGCACCTTACAAAATCAAACATAATTACATTATCTTGGTACTTTAACTATGATTGCTGAACTTTTTATAAGGCTTTCTGTGAAAAAAATCCAGGAAGTTGTATAGATCATTAGTGCTGCTTTCTTCTAAATGAGCAACCTGCAAAGGAATCACAACAGTAAATAAAACTTACTCCATCTTTGTGTAATTTTGTGGCAAAAACTACTTTATGTAAAAAGAATCCTAAGTTTTAGGAATATGAGATTAATATTTACATACAAATTATTTATCATTTTACAGTACCGAATTCCTATGATAAAATGTTATATCTGAGTATATTCTGCTATGACTATAACTGTCCTTCTTCTCAAACAAGCTAAGGGGATCTATTTAGGATCAAGATCCTGAATTCAACAGTTAAAACTGCTTTCAGTTGGGCTGGGATTTAGCTCAGTGGTTCTGGCGCCTGCCTTGTAAGTACAAGATCACAAGTTTGATTCCTGGTACAAAAAAGAAAAAAAGGAGGGAATAGTACAACTGCTTTGAAGATACACTCTTATTCCGAATGCCACAGGTGTACCTTTGAACCATCTGTCAGCATATGCATGCAAAATTCCAAGATCATGAATGTGAAGGCCCTCAGGAACAATATTACTCTTACATATCAAAAGCAGACTCTGTACTCAGATCTTACTAGGCCACACCATGTAGCTCCCCAATTTGCTGCTAATCTACTTATAAATCTTCCAGCAAGAACATGAAATTCATAACTTCCAAAAATATCATAAGCACATTTCAGGCATAATAATTATAAATCTGCAAGTATTCCTATGAGAAACTACACACATACATAATTATTTTATTACTGCACTAAAGTGAAAACAGGTTTAAAGTTAAAATTTTTTTTTTTTTTTTGAGACAGGGTCTCACTTTGTAGTTCAGGCTGGCCCTGAGTTCACTATGTAGCCCAGGGAAGCCTCAAACTCACAGTAATCCTTGTACTCCTCCTGCCTCCTGCCTCCATCTGGGCCTAAGCATGGATCAACAGCAAACACTGAGACTTGACAGAATCATGCTGCCTATAGCTATGAAAGTGTAGCAGTCATAATTCTGAAAGGATATATTTAGGCCCACTCCTAACAATTTGCCTCCTGCCTCTGTCTCCTGAGTGCTGGGATTACAGGCATAAGCCACCACGCCCAGCTAAAACTAATTTTTATACTAATGATTAAGTAGTTGTGACATTTTAATTTACACATAAATTGTTTGTTCTTTAGCTGGTAACTGTTTAAAATAACCTGTCCTAAGTTACATGTTCCAAAGGTATGGGACACAAAATCCAACAGAAAATTTTAAATCCTGTGGTGTTAAAAACCCTATGTCCTACTACTTATAATTATACTCTTGCTTCCCCTCTGATTTATTTTTATCCCAAGCAAAGTAGTTGAACAATACAGAAGAACTGGGTTTTCCAAACTTACAAAGAAAGATTTTAAAAATGTCATCCCCGGCTTAGAAAACACCAAGTGAGTGCTGTACCTTCTGTGAGCCTGGCTTTTCCTCCTGTAGGCTGGCACAAAACTGTTGAACAACCTACGCAAAGAACCACTGTCTGAGCGTGACTGAAAACCGTTGTAATCTTGTAGCAACCTTAAGAACAAAAAAGAGGTGGTATTAGAAGTGAAAATCAGAGGAAATCACAGCCCCTCTTCAATACATTGCTAGTAATGAGTACTGTTTTTCCTATTTCCTGTAAAGAAGGAACTTCACCAGTGCTGTGCATCAGCAAGCCACATATGTAACATAAACTGGTCTATTTCCAGCTTTTTTTTTTTTTTTTGCTTTTTGAGACAGGGTCTCGCTTTGTAGTTCAGGCTGGCCCTGAGCTCACTATGGGGCCCAGGCAAGCTGCCGCGAACTCAGCAATCCTCCTGTCTCTGCCTCCCGAGTGCTGGGATTACAGGCGTGAGCCACCACGCCCGGCATTGTGGTATGCGGTGTTGATTGTTGGTGGGCGTGTCTCCACGCCCAGCATTATATGTGGTTACCGGGGATCGAACTCAGTACCTTGAGGTTGCGAGGCAGCCACCAGAACCACTGACCTAAATCTCCAGCCCAAAAATACTAGTCTTTTAACTTGTAATTTAAGTTTTTTTGAGTCTTTGTTTCTGTGCTCCACCTCCAAAGTCCAGCATATGTACTTATGTAACCATATGTGGTTAATGTGCACCAGCTTAGGCAACAGAGCCTTAGGCTAAGGAATTAAATCTTTCACTGCATCCTGAAACAGAAAACTCATTATCTAACAACGAGTCAAATATATCCCCTTTGGATGCTCATCTCTCCCCTCTCAGCCCCTATGTTCTACTTTTAAGTATGTAAAAGTATTATAGTTTAATACGTTATGAAAATGTCCCTTATAACATTTCCAGTTCTGTAATCGCACTGCTATTCAACGGACGGTCTGAAGGTATCTAAAGGTGTACACTAAACAGCCATCTCTATGGAAAGTCCCCTGAGAAAAAGGATTAAGACTTGAAATTTTACCTGGACATTTTACATCCATAAAATAAGAATTTGGACTTTGAACTAGCCGTTTCTTTTTATGTTTTTTCTTTTCCTCTTCCAAGGAAGGGTGTAGTAAATCTCTGGCCAACTGAATTTAAAAAACAAACAAAAAAAAATTGTTGCTAGAGTTAAAGCACAATGCTGGCGGATTTAACTATCCAAAAAATACACAGGCAAAATAAGACCAACTGTCAAACGACAAAGGCAACTATTCAGACGTTAAGCAGTTTTTTAAATCTGATAACAACTTTGAATACTTCGTTTTTTCCAAGTCCCTGCAAACAGGGCTGCGTGACGATCTGGACGCGTATGGTAAAGCTAATCTCGTCCCTCTTCACTCCAGTAACAGTCCTCGTTAAGAACAGCTCTGGCAAACTAAGCGAAAAGCCGACCC
This sequence comes from Thryonomys swinderianus, assembly GCA_004025085.1. NCBI lineage: Eukaryota > Metazoa > Chordata > Mammalia > Rodentia > Thryonomyidae > Thryonomys > Thryonomys swinderianus. The sequence goes on from PVIC010045956.1 coordinate 12,671, forward strand.
TGACCCTCGACGCACCCGGGCGGGAACCGCCGGCGCAGCCTGTAAACCACCAGGCCCGGGTGATTTCTGCCCCGGGGCTGCCCGTCGGATCTGACCCGAGGCCAGAGCGGGGACGCCCTGGCCGGAATTAGCAGGTAAAGCAAATGCTACGGAAGTTTGAAAAGGAAGTCAGCGGAAACGACAGCGTTTCCGAGACCAAGGAGAGGCGCGAGAAAACCAGACAGACCCCACTCCCGGCCCGGCCGGCGCCCACCCCGCAGAGCGCCGCGCGGGGTGGGGGTGGGGGTGCCCGGCCCGGGTGGAGCCGCTGCCCGGGCAAGTCCGCACTCGCCCGCCTCGCTCGGCGCCCGCCAGGCCGACAGCCAGGGATGCGGGCCAGGGGCCGGCTGGCTCGGCCGCCCCCGTGCCGCTCGACGGGCTCGACGGGCAGAAGACCGGAAACAAGCGCGGGCCCGAAGTAAACAACTCACAGGCATGCTGATCTCGCAGGACGGTCCCGACCACTGCAACGGCAGGCGACTCGGGCTGGTCGCACGCGAGCGGGCGCTCGGCACAACTTCCGGGATAGAGGCGGCGGGGCGGAGCGGTTGGCGCGGCGCGGCGGGCGGGCCCGGCCGCTCTAGGCGCTCCTCTCGGTGGTGGGTCGGTGGGTCCGGGGAAGAGCTCTTTCGCCGGAGACTGAGTGTTCGGGTCTCGAGCAGCGGTGCCGAGGCTGGCTCGGGTTGAAGTGCGCAGGACTGCGGGCTTGGGTTTGGGCCGCCCGTCACCACTGGGTTCGCTGGGCGCCTGGGCACACGGGGCGGCGCGACCGTCTCTGTTCTCTTGTGTGTTCACATGCGATGTTAGTGCAGGTCGTGTGGCACACACCCTGTAATCACTGCGCTCAGGGAAGCTGAAGCAGAAAGATCACTGGTTCGGTCCCAGACTGGGAAGCTCAGTGTTGAAGGACCTAGGTTCGAAGATGGACAGAAAGATTATAAAGTAGGGTTAGGTTTGGATTTGTTTTCCTGAGGCGCTGTTATGAAGAGTCCAGAAAAGAAGCTCTGCTTGTAAAAAAAAAAAAAAAAAAGAAAGCTTATTTCGGTTAAGGGACTAAAATCGGGAGATTCTGGCAGCTAGCGGGGAGAGGTTTCCTTGAGCGGATGTGCTAACGACAGAGGAGAGAGGTATAAGCAGTTGACTGAGAAAGGTGACATATATAGGTATTGAAAGGGCTGGGCAGTTTGGCGTGGAATACTCATGACAGTTTGCTCAGGTCTGCATATACTCCCAGGGGGTTGTAAACCACATTTGTGAGTCTATCTGTCCCATCTACCAAGAAGTTGCAGGTACCTGCTAAAAGCAACCTGTTTGGGGTAAAGCAACCTGTTTGGGGGCAAGCGCGACACCTACTTGCCTTTGGAGGGACAGTTCCGAAACTAGGTGCCACAGCCAGCAGTGAGATGGCTGTGGTATAGGGAACAAGCTTGAATGGCAGGGGCATATGTGATTGAAAGCTAAGAACCTGGGGACACTTTTGACCGGAAATTGTCCTAACTAGACTCTTGCTAATCACCGTTCACCACCTATCGCCCAGACTTGTCAGAACATTCCTGTCTTCTGCTGTGCCCCTGTTAGCAGCTTTTTTTCAAATCACCCACCGTTCATGATTCTCCGCCTAATTCTTTTTTTTTTTTTTTGAGACAGGGTCTCGCTTTGTAGTTAAGGCTGGCACTGGGCTCACTATGTAACCCAGGCAAGCCTCGAACTCAGCAATCCTCCTGCCTCTGCCTCCCGAGTGCTGGGATTACAGGCGTGAGCCACCACGCCCGGCACTGGTATGCGGTATTGACGGCTGGTGGGCGTGAGTCTCCACGCCCAGCATTATACGTGGTTTCCGGGGATCGAACTCA
>PVIC010045957.1:0-14424 GCA_004025085.1 Thryonomys swinderianus
AGAAAGAAAGAAATGGTCCAGTGAGACTCAAGACCCAGAGGAAGCAAAATTTGACATTTAAGTGATGACCCAAAACCTATCTGCTCCACAAATAATTTCTCCACTCTTGCTACCCTGTTCTCAAATTTGGATTCCTGCCATGAAGGAGTGTCCCCTCAGCCTGTTTTAGTGAAGCAGGCGCAAGCAAAGCATGCTGGGCTTTGCATCCAGGTAGGGTCTGCTATCTACCTGGTTACCACCAGCTCCTAAACCAGCTGCCTCACCTAACACCCCACCTTCTGTTTTGTCTCTCTGGGTTGGATGCTTCCCGGAGAGCCAGGCTGTTGATTGTTCCATCTCACCTCTCAGGTTTAGTTTATGTTTTACAGTTAGTTGTTTAGTTATAACTCTGCTCCTACCTAGTGCCCTTATCTTGTAGTGTGCAAAAACCATTCTGCTGCTGGTCCTACAAGGTTGGCCTGAGTCTGGGTCTCATTCCATCTGGAGGTGCTCCTACCTAACACACCGCAGCCTTGCGGGTGATTCAGGTATCACATCCATTCAACCAACTTTCAATACAAAGTAAAGTATCTCTTACTATCAACTTCAGAATATTGGTGAGGGCACCTCGGACTATATGTTAATAACTCTTTTGTACATCAACCTCATTCATCCTAGCACTTCAAGAGAAATGGTGGTTTCTTAAAATCAATATCATAACATTGCCCTAGATTTGAAAGGTCTAACTAACCTTAGAGAAGAATCCTTTCAAAGCCTTTTATATTCATTCCCTATAAAAAGCTATGATCATTCAACTATCTGCAGCATGGTTTTAATGTTTTAGGACTTCTCACTTTTTTGTTCACATATGTTTCTGTTTATGATTATTTCAGATAGTCCCAGAGTCATTAACACATGGTTACTTTGAAGCCAAGAATATGTAAGCTGTGCTACTCTGATTAGTAACATCACATGAACTCGAACAGCAACCTCTGAACCTCAGTTTTAGTTGGTTGTGGAAATCTGAGCTTCATTATCAAAGAAAGATAAGGGGACAGATTGGGCTGGTTCCCACTATCTTGGAATAGCAGCCTTAAGTATTTAGAAAATGTGAGCACAAAAATATTTAGGGATTTGAACAGTACAGGTTATTTGCTGTTTGACAGAAAAAGCAGAAGATTATCACCCAGACGATTTGGATACTGGTTTTTGTCTTTCTGCAACAAGCAAACTATAATTGGTAAAGTTGCTGTCATTTCCCTTGAAACTAGAATCATTCATTTTTCTAGTGTCTCTCACTTTTAGCCTCATGTTTAGTTAATAGCAGTGGAATCCAGGTGCCAACATGTTTCTAGCAAACACTGTCCAGAGCTACTAAAAATTTCAATTGCTCACAACCATGCTGAGAAAAGCAGGAAAAGTAATGAAGAAAAATGAAGTTTTTCAATGAGTAAATGACCAAAATGTTTCACAGATTAAAGTTCAATTTCAACTATGAATTTCAATTTATTTTAATTTCTCTTATCTCCTATAATATTTATGCCTGAAGAAATGCTCATGGAAAGGAAATCAATTTGGATTAATTTTTGTTATGAGGAGAAATATTTTTATTTCATAGCCCCAAATTAACAAAAACAATGTAAATATTTATTATGTATATATTTTGAAATGTATATACATCTATAGGAAAATGATTCATTTGAAAAATTTAAAAATACATTGTTTTGCATACTTACGTTTTGTGACAAGAATTTTAAAACCTGTTTTGTGATCTTCAAACTACATAGCTGTTAAAACGATAACCATCATACTGTACCACAGATCTCTTGAAACTATTACTCTTATCTTGCTATTTTGCATCCTTTCATCAACACTTCCCATCACTTCCCCAACCCAAACCACCTTCCCCAGTTTTTGGCAGCCAATTGGATGGTTTTTGGAATAACATGAATTTTAGGATTATTCTATTTCTTGGAAATACGACATGGGATGTTTACTAGAAACTGCATAGAGTCCAACACATTTGGTAGTATGGATTTTGTACAGTGTTGATTTCTCCAGTCTATAAGCATGAGATATCTTTCCACTTATCCTTGTCCTCTCCAATATCATTCCTCAATGGTTTATAGTTTTTAATGAACAGGTCTTTCATCTCTTGGATTAATTTAAATTTATTTCTCAGTATTTTATTGTATTATTTTTTGTTGTTGCTACTGCAAGTATAACTGTTTGCTTAATTTCTTTTTTTTTTTAAGACAGGGTCTTGCTTTGCAGTTCAGGCTGGCTCTGAGCTCACTATGTAGTCCAGGCAAGCCTCGAACTCAGCAATCCTCCTGCCTCTGCCTCCCGAGTGCTGGGATAACAGGCGTGAGCCACCATGCCCAGCACTGTGGTATTTGGTACTGATTGCTGGTGGGCGTGAGTCACCACGCCCAGCATTGTTGTATGTGGTTACTGGGATCGAACTCAGGACCTTGCACTTGCGAGGCAGGCGCTGGAACCACTGAGCTAAATCTCCAGCCCTGTTTGCTTAATTTCTTCTTTGACTAGTTCCATTTCAGATATGCTACTTATAGTTTATGTTGATTTTGTATTCTGCAACATAATTGAACATATTTATTCTAATAGTTTTCTCTATAGAAGATGAAAACAAGGATAACTTGTGTCTTTCTAGGTCTCACATTAAGATTATTCCAATTACTGTTGAATTAGTTCTGTATGGGTGTTCATTGTTCCTAGATCCTGGAGGGAAGATCTGAACCTGAATCTTTGAGGGTTGCCTGCATCTACAGGAATTGATGACCCGGGATGGGTTTTATACCTGAGTCTGTAGAGGCTGGCCAGGCATTGGGACCAGCCTGGCATCTGGGTGTGTGGTGAGTCTGGAGCCCAAATCCGTGAGAACTGGCCTATCATAAGGGCAGTCTGAGGCATGAGCCTGTAAGAAGAGGCCTGAGTTCCACTTTGGTGGAAGTGAACCTGTTGTCCTAGTTTATGGGGCTGGCTTGGCACAAGGATCTATTGTGACATGGCTGGGCTCAGTCCCCTAGAGTGAGTCTGGAGTTAGAGACTAGAGGGAGGGACTGTATGGACCATGCCTGGAATTATGTAGGCCTGGAGATTGCATTTCCTAGTGCTGATCTGGTGCAAAACCTGAACCTTAGTGATCTAACCTAGCATTATACTGTCTGAAACCTGGTGCAGACCTGTTCCTTCAGGTCACAGGGGCTGGTCAGTATGGAGGACAATAAGAGCCAACAGGGTTGTTATTGTAAACGTAATTTCTAAAATGACAAAGCTCTATGTTCAACTATTAAACACTGTTCTGCTCCTCAGAGACAGTCTTCCCTCAGCAGTGCACAGAGGCCACACACGCTCGACCTCAGCAGATGCTATAGCAATGACCAGTCTTCAGGAAGCTGGATAAACTAAATTTCCCAGGCTAGAGTTTCCTAAGCAATTAAATCTGCATTACCGAATGGAGAAGCCCTCACTTGGAGTACCCATTCTGGTCATTTCTCATATGACATTCTGCATTTCAATCAGACCACCTAAATAGAATGCGAATGTTTCCAGCAATTATCAGCAGAGTTGAAATATAAAGTCAAAATTGAATGGCTCAAAAGATAGTTGTTTATATTATCTGCTTCCTCGTGCTGTTACATGTGAATAAATAAAAGTCCTTAAGAAAGGAACAGGAGGCCAGAATGAACATCTGGAAAACGTGTGACAAATCTCCAGTCCACTTGCCTTCCAATTTCATTCCAGCCATTCACACCAGCCAATTTCAATTCTATAGCGCTACACAGGCTGCTAAAAGACGGTCATTATCTCGCTCTGCAACATTAACTCGGGTAGTGAGATTGCAGGAGGCTACACAAGTTGAACAAAGGGACACAGATTCAATATTTTTAAAAATCTGAATGAGTATTTTAATGTCACTGGGAATAAAAGATTTCTATTTCTCTTTCTTACTTCTGACCATAAAGGAATACTTAGAAATGCTGTTGTAATTATAGCTTACATTCCATCAGTTTTTGGTACTCTGGGGGTATATAGAAAATGAAAAGATAATGTTTTACCTTGAAAGATTGAAATGGAAAAACCTTCCATTCGTGGGATCTCACTGGAATGCAGTGATTTGTGTGATTGCAATCACAGAGTCAGCTAAAATAGCACAGAATTCTCTAACGTCTTCCTTCTGTCAAAAGGAACTACCTTTATAGCCTACAATGGCTGTCTGCTCTCCAAAAAGAACTCTACATGGCTATTAAGGAACCAGTAACTTCACCTACATTTAGAGCAATTAGAACCATTTTAAAGGTTTTGAAAAATTGTGCTAATGTCTCCTTTCTTTAGCCAAGATTCAAAGGAATCAAGAAAATAAGCAGTTTGGAGATGAATAAGACTGCACCATTTGGTGGAAGCTCCTTAGAGACAGAGCTGAGTCAGGGCTGCTTTTAAGACTGAAGTGTGTCTGTACCTTTTGAGCAATTTGAAAATTTTAATGATTATAACTAACTGAAGGAATGAGATGCCCTGCTCAGAACATCTCCCCCTTAAGAAGACCAGGTATAGAGCTGAACTAAGACCTTTATCTGTTTGGGGTGCGCCATAGTGCACTCACTCAAGGACTGTCATTTTTTATTATTTTTTCTACTTCATTTCTGATCTGCACTTCCGTTCTCTACCTGACGTGGCCACTTTCTCTAGTATGTTTGATTTGTGCTCTTAAGTATAACTAATACTTAGAATTGCACATTGAGTATGTGTGTGCATGTGTGTTGCATGTGTCTTTGCATGTTGGCTTACATAGTGACACTGTGGGATGAATTTGTTTTATCCTTTACTTTGGGGATATTATGCTCTGAGATCCACTGATGTGACTCTAAGCACACTGACTGCCTTGCTTCTGACTCTGCGTAGTGGCCCATGACGCACATCTGCTGCTCTCTCTTCCTCTCCCAGGGACAGACACGTGGGTGGTCTCCAGCTCCCCACCACTACAAGCAGCTCTGCAATGAGTATCTCCGTGTCACCCTTCATGGCTCTCTGAGAGTCTCTTCAGGACGCAAAGTGGGATTTCATAGATACACGTGCACTCTTAACTTGTCTATTTAGTTTAGTAAATAGTTAGTGTGGACTCTTGTTACCTAGTATAGCTTCGTTACTCTCCCTTCAATTCTAGGGGGCCATAGGAAGTAACTGAGGAAAGGGCCTTCAGTTGAACCCCTGAGTAATGTGGTTCTGGGGACATTATGCTGTTAAAGATGCCTCTTGTCCTCAGTTCCTGATCTTCAGCTCCAGGAGATGAGGGAGATGGTGTGGGAAACGCAGTGTCCCTGATACTAACTGCAGCCTTTCCAGCAACCTGGCTAGCCTTGAGAAAGTCCTACTTCCCACATTCTCCATGGAACTCAACAGAGCTCATCCTCTCTGCATCTTCCCCAGGTAGGCCTTCCCGATGCTGTAGAGAATAAACTTGCTGGTGAGGGCAGAAAAAAATGAGAATCAAGTTACATCATGTACAAGTATAAATTCTTGATGATGAGTATGATCATAATGTATACCTGAAATGTACCAGTAAACTCAATAAAGAGAAAAAAATAAATGTGCTGGATGAGTTCTGTCACAGTTTCCCCACCAGAGGCCTGTGTTCCACCGGGCCCCAGCATTTTGCTACAAGTGTCTGTGTGTTTTTTCTTCCTCTCCTATCAACCCCTCAGCTTGGTAAGCAGTTTCTCAGCCAGTGGGAACCAATAGCACTTTCTGCCTCCTTGTATTCAAATGAGTATTTGATAATGTCTTTCTAATTTGTGATCATTTAACAGTCAGGCTTTTGGTATCTGAATGGAGTTTGAAGGTATATTCACATAAGGAGAGTTGTATTGGGAGGGTGCATGCTCTTGTTTGCAAGCTGGACAACTGAGAAGACCGTGTGTGTGTGTGTGTGTGTGTGTGTGTGTGTGTGTGTGTGTGCGTGCGCACGCGCGCGCATGCGCGTCCATACACTAAAGGAGGTAGTGGCCAGAGGTGGCACGTGCTCAGCTTCTTACTTCTGCCAGCCCTCAAGATGATACACATGAACTCCTCATACCCTCCGAGAAGCCCTTTTCTGCTGAAAATAGAGGGGATTTTGTTGCTGGCAAGGAAGGAGGCCGATCTACACAGCCACTGGAGCCATAAGTGGTTACAAACCCTCAAGAGGTAACATGGGGATCCAGAACGGGCTGTTCAGATGGATTATGTCTGAAAGGGAGAAGCATCTGGTTCCTATTAGGAGACGGCTCACTGCACGATTATATCAGTGGAATTTTACTTTCCCATATAAATTTTTAAATAGATGTGGTGAAAACCTCAAAAATACTCTTGGATAGATTCTTAAATTCACATCAAATTTATACAATAATTTTGTTATAATATTAAATCTCCCATTAATGTACATGGCATGGGTCTCTATTTGTTTGGGTTTCCTTTATGTCCTATAAGAATATTTAGAACTTTTTTCCATAAAAGTTTTGTGGATTTTAAAATTATTTTTATTTCTGGAAGATGTCCATTCCCTTGCTAGTCCATGAACAGTCCTATTTATGAACTGCATTTTGATGTTAACCGCCACAGTCATATTTTAAACCGCTGTAAAAATAGAAATGGAATAGTAGAAAAAATTGTTTACTATCTATTAATGTATTTCATGAGTTTTTTTATAAAAATGTTCTCCCGGAGGAGTCCTTGACACTGTTGCACCCTCTACTCTGTTATGGCTGATGTGAACAGTATCGATTAAGGAACTTGCTGTGCTCTCTGGTTAGTTCTAGGCATTTCTGTGTTGGTTCAGGTATTTTGGCATACATTATTTCACCAATTTCCCATAGACTGTCCACTCTTTCCTCTTCCAATGTTTAACCCCTGAATTACTGCTGGGTTTCGCTGGCCAGGACTCCAGCATCCTTCCGATTGGGATCAGGGGTACAGAAAGGTCACTTTTGCGCTGAGTCTCACAGGCAATGCACTAGAATGGTAAGAAGCATCAGAGACTCTGCGGCCAGTGCTCATCCACTTGCCACCTTGTGCCCAAGGCCTGCCAGTCCTGTCCCCTAGGCCAGCACTCCCTCCCCGGGGCATTTCCCTCCCAGGGGTATACCATTTCAGGGATATAGAGTCAGGGAAAGAAAGGAGAGGGAGTATGCAGCCTGCTTCACTCTGCGCATACTTTCTGTCGCCCCAACACCGCCCCTCATGCCAGGATCCGAGATTTATCTCTGTGACTTGTGCTAATCTCACTTCTCTTTTTGCCACAAGTTGTGACATGAGAGGTGAGAAGCATTCAGGGTTCTCTTTCGGAGCCAACTACTTTCCGTCTGTGGCTCCCTCTCTTTTCCTTCCCCAGTTACTGTTTGAGCTGGAGCAGGAATCCAGCCAGTTTCTGTCCTTCCAGGGACTTTCTGATTTTCCCAGTCTCTCCTTGGGGTCATCATTTCCCCTGTCACTTCTGTGGTATCTGCAGGATCCGGTTTAAAGTAGGGATCCAGAAATTCCTTCAAGTGACAGCTTAATTTTTTTTGCTATCTGTAACTGTTTCCTAAACACCTGAAAACAATACACATAAAACTTGATTGGTAATGTAAGGAATAAGCTGTGACCTGTACAGCCAAACAGGGAAATGGTACCTGCGAAGTGCTGTGAGGATTGGCTTGCCTTGGAAAAGATTCTGAGATCTGGCTCATACCTGCAACACTTTGAGGGCGTGGTGGCTCACGCCTATAATCCCAGCACTGGGGAGGCTGAGGCAGGAGGATTGCTGAGTTCAACTGCTGAGAATTGTTTGTCTGGGCTACATAGTGAACTCAGGGCCAGCCTGAACTACAAAGCGAGACCCTGTCTCAAAAAAAAAAAAAAAAAAAGAGATGCCTGAAAGAGCTGGCACCACAGGCTTGACAGGCACAGCCGGATGACTGACTTAGAATAAAAATGATAGAAGAGGCCGGAGGGTTAGCTCAGTGGTTCCGGCGCCTGCCTCGAAAGCGCAAGGACCTGAGTTTGATCCCCAGAAACCACATATAATGCTGGGCGTGGAGACTCACGCCCACCAACAATCAACACCGCATACCACAATGCTGGACGTGGTGGCTCACGCCTGTCATCCCAGCACTCGGGAGGCAGAGACAGGAGGATTGCTGAGTTCGCGGCGGCTTGCCTGGGCACCATAGTGAGCTCAGGCCAGCCTGAACTACAAAGCGAGACCCTGTCTCCAAAAAGCAAAAAAAAAAAAAAAAAAAAAAAAAATGATAGAAGGATGGAGGTGAAAAGGAAGTGACACTAATACTCAGCTTCCATATATCTAAAACCTTAGTTCATAGGGGATAGAGGCATAAGATGGGTTCAGAGGAGAAGGTACCAATGAACATATATGGCATAGAAAATCTGTGGCAAAAGACCCTTGCTTTTATACCAAAAACTGAGAGGGACACATTCCCAGGGCAAAAAATAATAATAACATTAACAAGGTGGCATTGAAGACAAACCTAAAGCAAAGTTTTGGATTATCCATTACATGCTTCTTTGCTTCTTCCCCAGGCTGTTTGGTAACATGAAGTGAAATGTTCTCAAATAAAAGTATAGAGCCTAGAACTGTGAAGAGGTATGGGGCACACGTGGGCAGGAGGAAAGGAGCCTACATAGAAGCCAGGGTAATTTGTTATCTCAAGATAGTTGTGAATACTATCATAACTAACCTTACTGTCAGTTCCTTACTGTGATATAATAAAATATAGATTAATATAATATGATATAATAAATAAAGATTAATATCTTTATATATTTATAAATAAAATACAGATTAATATAATGTGATATAATATAAGTAAAGATTTGACCTTTATCCCTGGTTCCCTCCTAAAATCCTTGGTGTCTCTGGAGCGTCCACTCACTAGTGGGTGGAGGCCCTGAGAGAGGTACAGGGTGAGAGCTGGCCTCGGAAAGATAGAGCTCGAGCAGAGGCTTCGCATTTTGGCTCTAAACCTCACACTCAGGAAAACGGGCGGGGCTACAGAGTGAGCCAGTCCCTGACCCTCAAGGATCTACTGGGCGATGCTTATGCAGCGAGACTGCTGTAAGAACTCCTGGGCAACCTGGCTCAGAGCCGGGACAGTGGACACAGGCGCACGGAGGGTCCCAGCAACTCCACTCACCTCCCCTCCTGCTGCGCTATGCACCCTTCGTCCATTGGATTGTCCCCAGATTCTGTCCTATATAATAAGATAGTGACTACAAATAGTGTCTTTCGGCTCTTGAGAACCTCTCCGGTGAGTTATTGAGGCTGAGGAGGTCCTTGTGGGAATCCCTGGCTCCTAGTGAGGGGAGAAGGACCCGTGGAAACCTGACTACCCTGGCCGATGAGGAAAGAAGGCAGCTCCGGGGGAACTGAGCCACACACGTGGGCCTCATACGGGTGTCACGTGGTAAGCGTAAGACCCGAAATCAGTTATAGGAGGATTTGGTCTCCGGATGTGGAGAACTGCTTGTTGGTGTGGAAAGAAAACAACAACAATAAAACCCCACGTTTGGAAAGGAGCTCTGTGAATAAAAGCAGTTCACCCTCTCACATTTGGTTTCGGAGCCCGTCATGTGCACCCCAGGCCAGACCTCTCTTGCCTTCACCCCGGCCCAGACGTGTCTTCCTCCCGGGGTCCTGTCCCACCAGCAGAGAGCATCCGCATCCGCAGCCGCAGGACACACGCCGGACTCTAGCAAGGGTCAGTTCACACTCACTCTCTGTCTCAGCCTCCAGGTTCCCTTTTGGCCATAAAAAGTGACTAAAGAACTGAACGATGTGAAAAGATAAAATATTACATATATAGTTTGATTTTGTGTAAACAAAATATAACCATAAATTGCAGAGATTTAATAACTATAAGGATATGTATACATCTGTAGAAAATAGGTTTTAAAGAGTATTTAGCAATCTTTTTGACTGTGATAAAATATACCTAACAGAAAATTTACTCTTTTAACCTTTCTAAGTGTACAGTTTAGGAGCTATAGGTGGGTTAAGAATACATTGTTTTGGGCTGGAGATTTAGCTCAGTGGTTCTGCCACCTGCCTAACAAGTGCAAGGTCCCTGGTTGGATCCCCTATAACCACATACAATGATATGATATTGGGTGTGGCGACTCACACCCACCAGCAATCAGAACCACACCCCACAATGCTGGGCATGGTGACTCATGCCTGAATCCCGGCACTCTGGAGGCAGAGGCAGGAGGATTGCTGAGTTCAAGGCTTGCCTGGGCCACATAGTGAGCTCGGGGCTAGCCTGAATCACAAAGCAAGACCCTGTCTCAAAAAAAAAAAAAAAAAAAAAAAAAAAAAAGCATTGTTTTGCATCCACTACCATCTTCATGTATCCATTAAATAGTAGCTCTCCATTTCTTCTTTCCTTCAGCACCTGGAAAATATCATTCTACTATTTGTCACTATAAATCTGACTATTCTAAATAACTCATGAACAAAAGCTGTTAGCCTTTTTAATTATATAGAAGTCTACTAACCTATTTTCTATAGTCTTGACCTTCTTATTCTAAAAACTAGTTAGAGATAGACTTAAGTCATAACTAGTCAGATGTAACCTTAATAAAGTGGTGATTTTTTCTTTGTTTCTTGATTTTTTGTTTCTAGAAGCTTAAGGAATTCCTTCAGCTATAAATGTACTCCTAGTAGTAGAAAATTTACTCTGGATGGACAACTAGAAACTGAAGGTGAAAGTGGGGAAAACAAATTGTATACAGAAGAAAACAAAAGCACAGAACACCTCCAAGAATCCAGTGATCCAGTAATTCTTTCAGAGGGTGGTGTAGATTTTGATTCAATCAAGAAGTAATGTACCAGGCCGGAGGATTAGCTCAGTGGTTCTGGCGCCTGCCTCGCAAGCACAAGGTACTGAGTTCGATCCCGGTAACCACATACAATGCTGGGCGTGGAAACTCACGCCCACTGGCAATCAATACCGCATACCACAGTGCCAGGCGTGGCGGCTCACACCTGTCATCCCAGCACTCAGGAGGCAGAGACAGGAGGATTGCTGAGTTCGAAGCTTGCCTAGGCTACATAGTGAGCTCAGAGCCAGCCCGAACTACAAAGCGAGACCCTGTCTCAGAAAAAAAAAAAAAAAAAGAAAAGAAAAGAAGTAAAGTAACAGCCTGAAACCACAGAGTTGAAAATACCTTCTTGGTTTGAGGTAGAAAGTGAAGTATCTGGCTTAGTTCCCAATGTAAATACACCCACAGTTCAGAAAAAGAAAATATATTCAGGTGCTTGCTCTGAGTTTTAGCTTAAAAACTTTGAAAATCTGAAGTTGCTCAGAAACAGTAAAATAATATCTATTACTTTTTCTTTTTTTTGAGACAGGATCTCACTTTATAGTTCAGGCTGGCCCTGAGCTCACTATGTAGCCCAGGCAAACCTCGAACTCAGCAATCCTCCTATCTCTGCCTCCCCCCATGCCCAGCACTGTGGTATGTAGTATTGAGATTGCTGGTGGACGTGAGTCACCACACCCAGCATTGTATGTGGTTACTGGGGATCAAACTTAGGACCTTGTACTTGCGAAGCAGGCGCCAGAACCACTGAGCTAAATCTCTGGCCCCTAACATCTATTACTTTTAAGTTGATTTGCTGCCTTTCATGATAAATACAAGCTACATAATTAAATATTGTTCCAGGGTGGCCTTTTGTAATTGAACTTTGTTTAGATAGAATTTTGAAAGATGTTATTCACTAATCATCAGTCATTTCATCTATTTCTACCATGTTTCAAGTATTGGAGTTGGCACTGGGGTAAAAAGATAGTAGATTTAAATTATTCATGAGGGAGTGGATGATAGGCAAAGAAAGATGGAAAATGTGTTAAAGTTTAAATTGAAAATTCTCATGTATGGGGAAGCTGATTGTATCATGTTCATGGTGTTCCATTCTCCTCAGTGGATTCATCCATTGAGCTTGACAGCTAAATGTGCAATTAGGGGTGTGGCTGGACTGGAGGCGGGTCCCTGGGCATATGACCTGAAAGGGTATATTTTTGTGCCCATTTCATGACTACCAGGGGATTGAGCACCTTTTCCTTTGCCGTGCTTCTGTGGCATCTTGTTTCTGCATTGGAGATGGCCAGCCATGGAGTGAAACTGAGTGAGATAAATCTCTGTTCCTTCAAGTTATAGGTGTCAGGTACTATATCTCAGTGACAAGAGAGTGATTAAGACAGAGAGAGAGAGAGAGAGAGAGAGAGAGAGAGAGAGAGAGAGAGAGAGAGAGAGAGGGAGAGGGAGAGGGAGAGGGAGAGAAAGAGAGAGGGAAAGAGGGAAAGAGTGAAAGAGTGAAAACTTAATGAGGTAAAATGTTTTTGAGTGAAAAATCTGAGTCTTTTGTACTATATTTGAAATTGAAAATTATTTTTATGATGCTTTAAGAACAAAAGTAGAATATATGTGATCATAAGCCATTCATTTGTAAAGTCATGTTATGAAAGAGCTTTCTAGTTGTGTTTCTCAAAGAACAATTCCTCATCAACTTAAGGACAGCTAGAGAAAAATAGATGTTTCTATGCTACACACACTGCACCTCACCTAGTCCCATGTATGTTTCATCATATTTAAGAATCTGAGCAGTCCTACTGAGAAGCTCTGGAGTGAAAGAAGTTGAGAAGCAGCTGGAAAGAATACCATCTACGCTACTGAGTTTAATTCTGGATATCACAATGTATTTGACCATAATGCTTCTTTGGCAACATCTACTAAAATAGAGATTCCAGAAATGCCACTGTAAGATAAGAAATATCTCAACTTCTATGCATTGAGATTCATTTGGAAGCAACAAGCAGCTTGTAATGCTAGGTTTACACAGAAACAATTCCAAGTGATTCTCAAACACCTTTGCTGAGGTTTAGACATGTGGCCCCTTTTTAATTAGAAACTCTTAGTTCTTTAATGTGATGTTTATTGACTTTCATGCTGATATAAATAGTTTTGTTCATACAATTTTTCATGACTTAATTGCTAAGTTTTTAGGACAACCTTCACTAAGCTCTAATGAATACAATCAAATGAGGCACGAAGAAAGTCAGTTCAGTTCAGCTGCCTATTGTGTGTCAGTTGATGTTGAAGATCACCTTGGTATTCTCTCCTCATGTTAGTAAGGTTATATGTGACCACTTTAAAAAACTTCATGTGGAAATTAAGCACAATTTTTCTTCATTAAACACAATTTTTCTTCACTAAGAATACTTCCAATAAAATTTTCGACATCACTATTCATTTGGGAGATGCAGATGAAAACAACACTGAGATTTCATCTCACCCCCAGAAAGAATGGCTGCTATCAAGAAATCAACCAATAACAAATGCTGACAGGAATGTGGGGAGAAAGGAACCCTACTTCACTGTTGGTGGGAATGTAACTGGTACAACCACTGTGGAAATGAGTGTGGGCTTTCCTCATAAAACTAGGATTAGAGGTCCCATTTGACTCTATTTTCCTGATGTGTCTTTAAAAATAATATAGAGCACTGTATCCCGGGAGCTGCGCAGACTCGGCTGCCGGGCGCCATCCATTTCCGGCAGACAGAAGGCCGCCCACCGGCCCACTGTATCCCGGAGCTGTGCAGTGAGGAGTCAGGTATGGACCCTGGGCGCCATCCGCACCATGGAGGGTTGAGGGCCTCCCCCCAGCCCCAACCCCAACCCGGAGCTGCGTTGTGAGGACCCAGGTCCTAGAGGAGCTGGAGCCATCTCCTGCATCCCTCCACAGGAGGCGTGCTCCTGGAGCCACACTGAGACACCAGGCAAGATAAAAAGAAAAAAAAGGGCGGGGGGAATCTAGCTTCTATTTTGCCATCTACTCCTAGATCCCTCTATTCACCTCTTGTCCCCACACCCTCTCCTATCTTGCTGTCAGAAGCAATACCCAGAAGTAAAAGATTCTTACACTGCCCTATTTCTTCTTCTGTACTATTATAAGAAGCTGTGCAAAACCTCCAACGGTCTTACAGCATACAGTTGGGACTTGTACGTATGCCCTTTTATCCTCTATACCTGCTGGCATATATGAGATTCTAGTGTATAGGTGATCTTCCTAAATTTGCTAACCCTATTTCATTCTCCTCCTGTCTCCCTACCTCCCTGATTCCCTAGTGATCTTTTTTTTAATTGAATTCTTTATTGGTACAATTTATATACATCTCAAAATCACATACAACATGGGGAAATTTGTACCAGTATATGCCACAAGTTAATTCTCATTTTTACCCATATCCCTACCCACTCCCCCCTCCTCCCCCCTTTATACATGCTCTTTTATTTTCTTTCTGTATCATATTTATTCCTTCCCCTCATCACATTCCCACACCAAGTTTCCTATAGAAATATTCCACTCTATAAAAGCTGTCCTACTTT
>PVIC010045958.1:0-14411 GCA_004025085.1 Thryonomys swinderianus
AAAAAAAAGAAATGAAGGAAAGTAAAAATTTTAAAATGAGAAAATGGAAAGAAAGCTCAAAATAAGAAAGAAAGAAGAAAATGGGTATATGGGCATAGGGGAAAGAAAAGAAAAATATGAGTCAAAATATATCCTGTACAAGTACAAATTCCAAGTGTTGAATGTGATCATTATGTATATATGAATTGTACCAATAAACTGAATGATAAAAAATAGTGAGAGACTTGAGATATTTATAACAAATGGAATATAACTGAAATATAATCTTGAGTGAAATAAATTGGACACACAAGATTAAATACCACATGGTATTTCTCATTTGATTGAGGTGAAGTACCAACAGAGAGAATAATAAAGGATAGAATAATAAAGGGTGAAGTAACAAAGGATAGGAAAAAGAGATGAATCTCTTGTGGTAAGAAAGTTGTCCAAGAAAGAAAGTGTGTGGGGGCAAAATATGTAGAATAAATATATGCCACATTCAAGAACCTAGTAGCCTCTAGTAATATAAACACTGTATGCCATAAAACGAGCTAAGATTTAATAATATCAAAAAGTGAAAATGGGAAGAACAATTGGAGGAGGGAAGGGGGGTGAGAAGGGAAAGAGATTAGGGATAAACAAAACTTATCATCTATACAATGCGATACTAGTTAGCAGTAAAGAGAAGCAACTGGCTGACCTGTGCTACAATATGGATGAGTGAAAAAGCCAGTTACAAAAATGCCATATATTGTGTGATGCATATAATAAACATGTGCAGGGAAGGCAAACGTGGAAAGGTGGAAAATAGATTAATGGTGGTTAGGGTTTGAAATAAGTTTCAGAATGAAAGTAAATAGGGTTTAGAGTTTTAGGCTATTGATAGTTATGCAACTCAATGAAGTTATTAAAACATTGATTTATACACCTAAATGAACTACAAAGTATGTAAGTAGTACACTAATTGAGCTATTCAAAGGTCAGTCAAAATAGTACATCACTAAAACAGAGATTCAGAATAAAAGTATGTGATAAAATTCAGTGCCTTCCTCTGAACCATATTCCAAGTGAGTTTGTCAACTTGGGCACTTCTGGGACTCACAGGAGGATATGGCTTATTTGTCTTCCACGTTCAGAGGTTACATTTCTTGGCCAGCCAGTTCCACTGCTGTGGGTCTGAAGTGGGGCAGGACATCATGCTAAAAAGCATAGTGGGAAAAGTGCAGCTTACTTTGTTGTACCCGGGAAATAGGGAACTGGGCCAAGCATCCAAAGTATGGAGCCAGAGACCAGTTTGGTTAAGCCATGGATGAAGTCAGTGCTCTCAGAGTTGAATCATCTCTCTACAATTAGATTAATTGGCACTCAGCACAACTGAACACGTGGTCCATCAAGTACAGTGTTATGAGGCCATGGCAGACAACTCTGAAATACCAGTGTCTTAACACACACAAAAATCTTTGCTTTCTTTCTTTTTTTTTTTTTTTTTTTTTTTTTTTTTTTTTTTTTTTTTTTTTTTTTTTTTTTTTTTTGCTTTTTGAGACAGGGTCTCGCTTTGTAGTTCAGGCTGGCCCTGAGCTCACTATGGTGCCCTGGCAAGCCGCCGCGAACTCAGCAATCCTACTGTCTCTGCCTCCCGAGTGCTGGGATTACAGGCGTGAGCCACCACGCCCAGCATTGTGGTATGTGGTGTTGATTGTTGGTGGGCGTGTCTCCACGCCCAGCATTATGTGTGGTTACTGGGGATTGAACTCAGGACCTTCCGCTTGCGAGGCAGGCGCCTGAACCACTGAGCTAACACTCCGGCCCAATCGTTGCTTTCTTAAACTTGGTGGCCAACAGGTCTCATGAGCAAGCGTTGGGGAAATGGTGGCACTATATGCTGCAGTATTCAGAAGCCATGCCTCACAGAACATACTTCTCAATACAAGTTTCTTTTTTTTAATTGAATTCTTTATTGGTACAATTTATATACATCTCAAAATCACGTATAACATTGGGGAATTTGTACCAGTATATGACACAAGTTAATTCTCATTTTTACCCATATCCCTACCCACCCACACCTCCTCACCCCCTTTATACGTGCTCTTTTATTTTTTCTGTATCATATTTATTCCTTCCCCTCATCACATTCCCACACCAAGTTTCCTATAGAAATTTCCCACTCTATAAAAGCTGTCATACTTTCTAGACTCAATACAAGTTTCTGAGATCTCCACAGAAGAAAAAAGAACACAGAAAATCATGCTTTATTTCTTAGCTTCTTTATAGCAGAGAATTACTGACTGCAGAGATAGCTTAGCAGTGCCATGCCTGTCTCATAAGCACAAGGTATTGAGTTCGATCCCTGGTTCTGGGGAAAAAAATAGTAAATTATAGAAGGGAATCACATTTCCTTGCCCAAAGTAAGGTCCATAAAAGATAATTTTTATACATAACAGAAAATACAAAGGATGAATACATCCCTGACATGTACATAAAACAAGGGAAAATAAAATAAGTAGCCCATATCTGCTACATGATACACCTTAATTTATTTGAATATATTTTATTTGAACAGAGTACTAGACAGCTCAGAACACACTACCAAAGATGATATGTTTAGAAAAGTGGATATAATGGGACTGAAGGTCAAAAGATCAGAATTTATATTTAACTAAGTTTATACTTTAAAGGAAAATCTGAAAACCATGGTTAGGTCCGAGATATTAAAGATTTAAAAGAACATTTTAAGATAGACTTACATGTTAGACTTTAAAAGTCATGCTTCAGTAGACGTTAAGACTTTAATGGAAAATTTTTTCTACAATATTAATGGGAAGGATACTGCTACAGTTAGTTACATGTTTTTGCCCAAGCTGAGTCCTGGTCAGATAAATAAAAATTAGAGTTGAAAAAATAGGGGCAGAGTCAAGACTTTTTTAATATTAAAACTAATTGCTAAATGATGTGTTTTATTTTACAACTGTTTCTCTGTCAAAAGTTTAAATAATTTTGCACTCTGTTTTCTAAATTATTTGATAGTGATGATTTACCTACTGCAAGAAGCACTTGTAAGGATAAACATGTCTACTTGTATTTATCTTAGCATTCAGTAGGAATAAATATGCATTTAAAAGAAGAAACACAATCCCAAGAAACTTTCCTATAATACCAATGAGAGAAGAGTAAGATGCTGGGGATAAACTTTCTAAATCCATAACAAAAACACAAAGGAACAGAGGGTACAAAATGACATCAAACTGTCATCTGGCTTCTAGTTTTATTTCCAGTTATTTCTGAGTAGAATTACAATGTTTTTCTCTCATCAATTATGTGAATCAATATTTTACATGTAAAGTGATAATTAAAACTTATGAACCAGGTTATCAAGATGCCTCTGGAATCTGATTACATTTTATGCTTGTGATTTGATTTTTGTTAAATTTTGCATGTATGTATCTGTGTCTTTTCCCAAATAATACAATATATTGCATATTGTTAAACATTTTTCTCTTTCTGTACCACATTTGAACCAAGACTTTGACTCCAAGTCAAAATTCTCTTTTATAAATAATTTTATTTATTGATTTATTAAACTTTTTGTCTTTTTAAGTTGCTCAACTTAAGTTCAAATTTGCTCTCCTGCCCAATGCCCCACATGCTAGGATCATAGGCTTGCACCACCACATTTTGTCTAAAGTTCTTTAAAGGTACCACCGAGATCCCAAAAGTTTCTTCCAGACATTTAAATTAGAGTATATTTAAGACTAAAAAAAAAAAAGTACAAGACAGTACAATTTTAAAGTCGTTTGGCAAACTGATTCTGTCAAGAAAGCTTAGTTTCATTCTGCTTGCTGCAACAGCTTTTTTTTTTTTTTTTTTTTTTTTTTTTTTTTTTTTTTTTTTTTTTTTTTTTTTTTTTTTTTTCAGAAGTCTCCTCTTCTTGTTCTTGTAATACATTTGGGAGGCCTGTCAAGGCCTATCCAATCTCTAAATAGCTTTGCAGATTAAATTTTTAACTCTCTTCTCTTCATGCAGATGTATATTTCTGACAAAGAATTGCCCTGAGATGTCAGCTTCCATTTTTCTCACTGGAGAAAAAGCATATAGTGCAAGGATGGGTTCTTCAGTTTCAACCTCATCAGCAAACACAGCTCACACATCTGTGCTCCTCTCTAGAACCACGCATCTGGGTCCCTGCTACTTCCTCCGTCTGGATTCCCAAACTTTATGTTTTTCTTCCTCCTCTTTTATGTGGCACTGAAATTTAATAGAGTGAGACAAAAGTCACTGTTAAACAAAACATTTAAAAGTTTATAACATTAATGAGGTTACACCATAATGCTACTATAGCACTGAGAAATAGTGCATGATGAGGCCTTAAACTAAAGGACTGGCTACTTTTTCAGATGATGTTTGAAGTGACCTTTAAAGAATGAGTTTAGAGGAAGAAAAGAGAGAGAGAGCAGAGGAGAGAGTCACTCTAAGCAAAAAAACAACAAAAGTAAAAACAGTAATTTGCAGAAACAATATGGCCTATATAGTGGTCTTCTAAAACACAAGGAATGCTGAATTCCAAATAATGCAAAGACCACAGCTCCCCTGGACATGTGCTGCCATGTCCTGCAAAGCTGAGTCATGTTCAGCCCCAGAAAGTCTGTGAAATTCTTTTAGCAATTTGTGGGACCCTCCTTTGCTCACAGATGTTGGCATTCTCATATATTTATCTGTCCATGAGGCTTAATATCTAATTTATTCAAAGTTTGCCACCCATGGCAACTGAATAACCCTTCCATTGCCTAGAGCTGGAAGTAGCCAGGGAATTTTATTGGACTCAGTCCAACTTTTCATCTAAAGTAAATTAATTCCTAAAAAAAGAAGCAGAATAGTGGTGAAATTAGCAATTAATTTATTAGAAGACACATGGTTTTATCTGAATATTTCACAAATAATTGTAAAATACTGAGAAAATCATTTTACTCTCATAGCTCCTTATTTGCAAAATAAGAGGTAAATTATACAATTTTCTAATGCCTTTCTGTTCTCAAATCTTGTGGTATTATATACAAAACAAATGTTAGAAAAGAATATCTGAGCCAAAATAAAATGGGATACCTATAAGTAATAAAAGAAATATCAAGTCAACAAATATATATATATATTTATAATTTTATAAATATTTTTGTGGAGCATTACCATGCCAATTATATTATGTTTGTGTGTTTAACAGTAGTCCTCTCTGTTTAGAAAAATATGAGGTTACTATGAATTACATTATATGATATCTAAGATTGACTTCATTATAGTTCAGTAGTGTTGAGAAATGAATGTCATGGGGTAGAAAAAAATTAAATAAGAGTGGCCATTAATTAGTGATGATTTGGCTAACTATAGGCACTAGGGAGTTCATTACTCTCCATATTAGAGTAAGCTTTAGTTTTACATAAAAATGATTTTGTTACTATGAAGCCAGTGGTAGCAGTTTTAAAACATGCTTGACATGCGTCTCTGTCTCTGTCTGTCTCCCTCTTGCCCTCCTTCCTTTCTTTTTCTTTTCCTGTTCCCCCTTGTCTTCCCCATTCCTTCCAGGACCGCAGGTTACCACATGAGAAGCTGAGCTGTCTTGATTCCATCACACCAGCTCCTGCTGTTTCAGGCCCAACGGTGTCAGGGCTTCCTACCTAAACAACTAATATGTGAGTCAAGAAACCTTTCATGTAAATGTCTCATCCTCTCTATCCCCTGCCACCTCTTGAGTGACACTGACCCCCAAATACCTAGCTAAGTCATGCCTGACTTCTTGACCCACACCAACTATAAATAGCCATTGATGTTTTACGTACTAGGATTTGAGGTGATGTGTGATGCGGCATCAGTAACTGGAGTGAGCTGGGGATGGAGTTCAGCCATGCTGCCACCTGCCTGACAAGGGCAAGGTTCAGACTTCAATCCTTGGGTCTGAAAAAAAAAAAAAGATGTAGTAAGTGGATTCCCTAAGAAGAAAAGAGACAAGTGCAAAGAATGCTATCAGAGACTGATCAGCTCTCTGATGTGCCAAGAAAGAAGGGTGTCAAGGGTAAAAAAAAAGACAAAAGCAATGAGAATTTTTTAATTGAATTCTTTATTGGTACATTTTATATACAGCTCCCAAACACACTCAACACTGTGGAACTTGTACCAGTATAAGACATGAGTTAATTCTCATTTTTACCCATATCCCTACCTACCCATAACACCCCACCACTTATACATGCTATTTTTTTCTTTCCAAATCATATTTATTCTTTGCCCTCATTATGTTCCCCCAACACATTCCCTTTGAATATTTCCTATTTTACAAACTCTATCATACATTTTAAAACTCATTTACATCTATAGGTTTTCATACCAGAGAAAAGATATGATACTTATATATCTGGGATCTATTTATTTATCTTATTAGTGTGTCCTCAAGGTGTAGCTATTTTCACATAAATGAATGAAACTTGTCATTTTTATGGCAGAGTAATACTCCATTTTATAAAAAAATGCACATCTTCTTTATCCAGTCTCCAGTTGATGGGTATCTGGGTTGTTTACAAGATTGGGCTATCACAAACTGAGTTGCTATGAACATGGGTGCACATATGATTTTACAATATGATTTTTGAAATCCTTTGGGTATATTCCTAGCAGGGGGATAGCAGGGTCAAATGGGACTTCTAATCCTAGTTTTCTGAGGAATCTCCACACTGATCTCCACAATGGTTGTACAAGTCTACAATTCCACCAACAGTGAAGAAGGGTTCCTTTCAACCCACAGCCTTGCCAGCATTTATTGCTGGTTGATTTTGCAATAGCAGCCATTCTTTGTGGACTGAGCATGAAATCTCAGTGTTGTTTTCATCTGTATTTCTCCAGTGAGAAGTGATTTTGAACATTTTGTCACATGCTTCTTGGCTGCTTTGACTTCTGCCTCTGAGAAGTTTCTGTTCATTTCAGATGCCCATTTTTGAATTGGGTCTTTAAACTTGGGGGGACTGATTTAAGTTTTTTTTTTTATGTATTCTAGATAGTAGCCCTTTGTCTGACAAACAGCTAGTAAAGACTATTTCCTGTGTTGCTGGTTGTCTTTTAGAGGTGCCAGTGGTTTCTTTTGCTGTGCAGTTTTTAGGAGGAACAGATCCCATTTGTTGATTCTTTCTGTTAGTTTCGTGCTATAGAGGTTCTGTTCATAAAGTCTCTGCCTAAGTCAATGTCTCCAAGAGTTTTACCTAATGTGTTTTGTAGCAGGTTTATTGTTTCTGTTTTAATGTTTAAGTCTCAGATCCATTATGGTTTTAGTTTAGTACACAATGAAAGAGACAGGTCTAGCTTTAGTTTTTGACAGGGTAAATCCCAATTTTTTCAGCACCATTTGTTAAAGAGGCTGTCTTTCCTCCAGTTAAGCTCATTATTTGCCAATGATATGATTCTCTATATAGAGGATCTTAAAAACTCAACCAAAAGACTGCTAGACTTAATTGCCAAATTTAGTAGTGTAGTTGGATACAAGGTCAAGGCTCAAAAATCAACATCCTTTATACTACACACAAACAACAGACTCACTGAAAGAGGTATTGGGGAGTCGATCCCTTTCACAGTAGCAACCAGAAAAATGAAATATTTAGGAATCAGTCTAACGAAGGAGGTGAAAGACCTCTACTCTGAAAACTACAGGACTCTGAAAAAGAGATAAGAAGAGGATATCAGAAAATGGAAGACATCCCTTATTCCTAGGTAGGGAGAACCAACATCATCAAAATGGCTATACTCCCACAACTACTATACAGATTCAATGCAATTCCAATTGAAATTCTATCACCATAGTTCACAGAGCTAGAGAAAATCATCCAAAAATTCATCTGGAACCACAATAGAACTAGAATTCAAAAGCAATTCTAAGCAACCAGGACATGGCAGGGAGTACTACAATCCCAAAACAGTAACTGGGACAAGAACAAACTAGTAAGTAGTCTGTCCCTCCCCCAAGTGAAAGTGAAACCTCTCTCTCTCTCTCTCTCTCTCTCTCTCTCTCTCTCTCTCTCTCTCTCTCTCTCTCTCTCAGTTCTCAAAGAACCATGCTGCCTTTGCTGATTTAATGTTGCCTTTGAGTGTTACAGTATCACTTGACTACTGAGGCCTCAACTTGTGATTGAGCTAGGATTAGAGGTCCCATTTTTCCCTGCCATTCCCCTGCTAGGAATATACCCATATACCCAAAGGAATTAAAAGAATCATATTGAAAGTCATATGTACACCCATGTTCATAGCAGCTCAGTTTGTGATAGCCCAATCTTGGTAACAACCCAGATGCCCATCAACTGGAGACTAGATAAACAAGATGTGGGGTTTCTTTTTAATATAAATGAAGTATTACTCTGCCATAAAGAATGACAAGTTTCATTCATTTATGTGCAAATGAATACACCTTGCAGACACACTAATAAGTGAAATAAATAAATCACAGATATGTAAATACCCTACATTTTCTCCGGTTAGAGAACCTGTACATGTAAATGGTTTTAGAATATATGATAGATTTTGTAAAATAGGACATATTCAAAGTGAATGTGGTGGGGGGACGTAATGAGAGGAAAGAATAAATATAATTTGGAAAGAAAACAAAATAGCATGTATACAGGGGGTGGGGGTTGTGGGTAGGTAGGGTAAAAATGAGAATTAATTTCAGTCATATACTGGTACAAATTCTATAATGTTGAATGTGATTGTGAACTGTACATAAAATGTACCATAAATAATTCAATTTAAGAAAAGAAAGTAAAACATTTTATTTTTCTAAATGCCATAGCTGGCTCAAGGGCAAGAAAACAGTGGAATTTACACAGCCCTAGGTATAATTTATTTATGAAAATATTTTCGCTCAAAATGATATAGAATGGCTCTTGACAGAATGGAAGTTAGTGGAAGCACTTGTGCATGGCTGTAAAGAGGACCATCCCACAAAGGAACATTCTGAGTGCCAGTGAGGCCTTTCAGAACTTGCCAATGTAGCTTGTCTGCCATCCAGTCATAAGATCCATTCTTTCTGTCAGAGCTGACACCAGTACAAGCCCTCCCTAGCAGGAGAGTAAGATCAGCTCCTGGGACAGAAGCTAAAACTCCCCCGGGACTTGCAACCTGTCCATGGCCACTCAGTTAGCTCTGAACACTTTCATCCCTGCCTCCCTGGCAGCCCAGGTACCACTTGCTCACTTCAAATACTGGAGTTACTAGTGATTCTGTTGTGCACATCCTCTTAGGAATAAAAGTGAGATCATAATGCCTGTCTCACAAGTGAGATTGCGAGGATTAAATGTGTCCACATGAGAAGCACCTCGAAAGTGATTAGTGTATGCTAAGAATTCAGAATGTTTAAGCTCTTTATTCTTGTTAACAGGAATTTTGGAGATAAAATTAAGGAAGTAAATTTAGGGGAAAGAACTGATCTCTCACTTGAGTGAATATTGCAGTTTGGAGTACTGTTATAAACGTGGTCCTTTTGTGAAATACAAAAGATTTACTGGTTAAAGAAATCAGAGTAATACATATTTGAAGATCAGTAAGACTTTTTGTTATCTGTTACATTGGTGAAAATATAATCATTGATACCTGTGAAATTGGAATGAAGTAAGTACACACATATGACTAGTTAACATCAAAATTGCAGTATTCTCATTAGTAATCATCTAACATAAGCAGAAAATATCACAACTATGTCTCTAAGCCCTGCACAAAAATATACAGCCATATTTGTATCCTTATTAAATATATAAGCATTCATGGAAATGTTTAATATTAATATGTTACTTGTAACAGAAAAAATGTTAAACAAACAAATAAAATACTATTGCTGACAATGACAGAACCACACAGTTGAATACTATGTAAACATCAAAGCTGATAATTTTTAGGAACTATGAATGTCTGGCAAAAAGTTTCCTTTCATAAAACCCTAGTGTGTGGCTTGTGTATAGAAGTCCATCCAAAGTCTCCTGTGGGCCTAACTGTGGCTTTTCAGAGTGGTTAGATCTAGAATGTGTGATTCTTGGGATCATGGGTCTGTAATTATTAAATTAGTCCACTGATTCCCTTGGCTTAGCTCTGGAACTGGATAATGGGTTGGCTAGGGTTTTATTTTTACCTTGGTACCAGGGATCGAAGGCAGGACCTTGTAGTGTGAGGGAAGCAGATAGTGGGAAGACCCTCCTGCCAAATGCCCCTTTGTTCCCTATACGAAGCTAACAAGATAACAGAATTTCCTATTTTACAAAATATATCATATATTCTAGCACTCATTTACATCTACAGGCTCTCATACCAGAGAAAATATACAGTATTAACATATATGTGAACTAAAAGGAATGTGGTAGGGGAATGTAATGAGGGGAAAGAATATATATGATTTGGAAAGAAAATGAAATAGCATGTATGTAAGGGTTGGGGGTTGTGGGGGGTAGGGATATGGGTAAAAATGAGAATTAACTTTGGTCATATACTGGTACAAATTTCCCAATGTTGAGTGTGATTGTGAGCTGTATATAAAATGAGAATGTAATAAAGAATTCAATAAAAAATGACAGAATTCACAGTTGACCTTTCTCCCTTGGCATCATGCTGTTATTCCAACAATAATTGAAACGAAAGGTAATCAGCATACAAGAAAATTTTCACTTAGAAATTACTACCTTCCAGATGCTGTTTTACACATTTCATGTTGAAAATCATTTGCTTTTCAAACCAACTCAATGAGATAGTTATACTATGCTCATTTTTAGTTATAAGGAGACTGAAATTCAGAAAAGTTAAGTCATTTTCTCAGTCTTTCGTTAAGTGGCAGAGCTGGTGTTCAAACCCAATAAATGTGGCCACAGTTCATAAATAAGCTCTCTGCATAAATAAATGAATTCTGTGCATCCACACATATCATCTAGCTTATCCATCCCCTTCAACTTGGGAAAGAAGGGAATGCAGGACAGAGGAATCAGAAGATCTCTGTGTCAGTGTTACATGTGGGATTCCTATCTTTCCACTATTTTCTCTTGTCTGTGGGCCTACTTTCAGGGCTGTCTTATGAAGCCACATTTTTATCACGGGGCCTCAATATACCTGGCAGTATCTGTCAGGAGTGAGCAATCTCATCTACAAGAAGAACATCAGTACTCCGGTGGCCAGAGCCAGATGTTCTTAGAAGAGACACAGAGACTATAAGACTATAATTAGGCAACAAAAGGAGTGAATATGTAAGGTTTTCAACTTGGACTTCTGGGCATGAGCAAATAGAGAAAACTGGAATGTTTAATATTCTGTGATTACTACCAACAGTAACTGGAGTAGACATCAAAAAGAAAATTTATCGGGCCGGAGGGTTAGCTCAGTGGTTCCGGTGCCTGCCTCGCAAGTGCAAGGACCTGAGTTCGATCCCCAATAACCACATATTATGCTGGGCTTGGAGACACGCCCACCAACAATCAACACCGCATACCACAATGCCGGACGTGGTGGCTCACGCCTGTAATCCCAGCACTCGGGAGGCAGAGACAGGAGGATTGCTGAGTTCGCGGCGGCTTGCCTGGGCACCATAGTGAGCTCAGGGCCAGCCTGAACTACAAAGCGAGACCCTGTCTCAAAAAAAAAAAAGAAGTTATAATAGAGGCTCTATATAACAGAAACAGTAAATAATAAGAGAAAAAAGTTGGAAGACTGACATTATGCAACTTCAAATAAAGCCATAATAATGAAAATAATGTTGTACTGGTGAAAAAACAATAGATCAACAGAACAGAATAAAGAGCACAGATGCAGACTCACATAAGTATGACCAACTTATCATCAAAAAAGCAACAAAGGTAATACGATAAACTTTTCAACAAATGGTACTGGAATAAATGAACATCTACATGAAAAAACATGAGACAAAACAGAAAAAAATCTAAATACAAACCTTATAAAGATTAATGGAAGATGGATCAGATATCTGAACAGAAAGTACAAAATTATAAAACTCTTAGAAGAGGATGGGCGATTTTGGGTGGGTAGGGATATGGGTAAAAATGAGAATTAACTTGTGGCATATACTGGTACAAATTTCCCAATGTTATATGTGATTTTGAGATGTATATAAATTGTACCAATAAAGAATTCAATTAAAAAATTCAATTAAGGGCCGGAGGGTTAGCTCAGTGGTTCCGGCGCCTGCCTTGCAAGCGCAAAGTCCTGAGTTCAATCCCCGGTAACCACATACAATGCTGGGCGTGGTGGCTCACGCCTGTAATCCCAGCACTCGGGAGGCAGAGACAGGCGGGTTGCTGAGTTCGAGGCTTGCCTGGGCTACATAGTGAGCTCAGAGCCAGCCTGAACTACAAAGTGAGACCCTGTCTCAAAAAAAAAAAAAAAAAAAAAAAAAAAAAAAAAAAAAAAAAAAAAAAAAAAAAAAAAAAAAAAAAAAAAAAAAAAAAAAAAAAAAAAAAAAAAAAAAAAAAAAAAAAAAATTCAATTAAAAAAAGTAACTTAGAAAATGACATCTAGATGGACTTTAACTTGCTGATGACAACAACAACACAAACTATGAAGAAAAAATTGGTAAGTTGGGCTACATTAAAATTAAATTTTCCTTAAAAATCCCTGAATAAAGAATTAAGGAAAAAAAACCACAAACCAAACTATTTGCAAAAGATATATCTGATAAGGAAATGTTACCCAAGATATACAAAGACCTCCTGAAATTCAACAAGACAGGAAAAATAAAGCATTTTTAAAATGGATTAAAAACCTTAACAGGCACTTCACTACACAAGGTACAAGGAAATGCAAAATAAATAAATAAATAAATAAATAAATAAATAAATAAATAAATAAATAAATAAATAAAACAAAGAGGAAGCTCTCTACAGTACACTAGAAGGCTGAAATCTAGAACACTGACAATGGCAAATGCTGAACAGGTGTGGAGCACCTGGAATTCTTCCTTCATTGTTGGTGGAATGCAACATGCACACACTCTGAGAGGCAGCTTAGTTTCTGAAAGAAAGAAAGAAAGAAAGAAAGAAAGAAAGAAAGAAAGAAAGAAAGAAAGGGAAAGAAACAAACCTTGTTTAATTTCAGATATTAAATTTAAAACTCATTTTCCTTAAAACTTCCAAGGCTTTATTTCATTACCATTCTACTTATGATTTTACTTTGAAAACTATGTGCACGATTCATTTTGTTTACAGACACAGATAACATATTTTTATTTTATTTTGGTTGTGGGTCTTTGATTGTGGGAAGTAAGTACCCTCTGTACTGCATAATACAAACCTATAGCCTCATCTTATTGTTGTTGAATAAATTCATTCTCTTATTTTTTTTAACAACTTCATTCCTTCAATTTTATTCTGTCTGGCTTTTACAACACCTCTTATTCAGATACTGAAACTTAAGTATTAATCCTTTACAATTTTTTTGCTCTTGTTTGTCATTACCTTGTCCTTTTGTCCTATCTACTAACACAACTACCAGATTTCTCCTACTATATGGTATGGCCTTTTTGTAGGATTTTTAATTGAAGAACAGTTATATAATATTTTCATATCACAATTCCTTGGTTTTTAAAATTATTATTTAATATTCTTATAAATAAATTTTTCTAGAAAATCATTATGTGTAGTTTATCCCACATTTTAAGTCTTTTCTCATATCAAAGAACTTACTCAAATGTTTAATAATCCTTATTTAGCTCTTCAAAATTACAAGGCATTAAAGTAATGGTTGGGAGTACTTTCCCAAATTACTGACTCTTGCACTTGGTTTTAGGATTATCAGTGTGCTAGCCAACCAGCCAAGGAAACACAGAAAGGTAGAAGACAGAATTCTCTGAGCTCATTCCTTTTCTCCATTGAGGAAACTTCCATTCTGCCTAAGAACTGGAGAAAGGACATATCTGACTCAATTATTATGTATTTGGTGTAAAAGAAAGGCTAGGAGTCAGCTATCCTGCATATAAATGGTCAGCAAAACTTATGGTTTTATTATAATTTCCACCTTTTACCCTGATTTCTTCTAGATCTAAGTCTCTGAGTTCCTAAAAGGCAAACTGACTCCTTTGTCCATATTCTCCTTTGTGAATGTCAAAGCTATGTCTTCCCTTATCCTGTTTCGCAAGTTACAGCCCCTGTATGCTTTTTAACTTCTAGAATTATTGAAATTTCTTCAAATCTGAAGCAAATTCTCTTGTTTTTCACCTATTACCTACTATTCTTTACTTTTATCTACTATTTTCTTTTTACTGGATTTGTAGGTATTATTCCATTTATAGAATTTTAGAAAAGCCTTTAGAAGAGAGGTAAACATGCACTCCATCTTCAGTTAGAAGCCCCTAGTTTTTCTTTCCAGTGTTATAGTTTAGTGGTAATTATTATTAATTCACAGATTAGGTCACCGGTTAC
>PVIC010045959.1:0-14431 GCA_004025085.1 Thryonomys swinderianus
TGCCTGCCTTGCAAGCGCAAGGACCTGAGTTCAATTCCCGGTAACCACATATAATGCTGGGCGTGGTGGCTCACGCCTGTAATCCCAGCACTCGGGAGGCAGAGACGGGAGGATTGCTGAGTTCGCGGCGGCTTGCCTGGGCACCATAGTGAGCTCAGGGCCAGCCTGAACTACAAAGCGAGACCCTGTCTCCAAAAAGCAAAAAAAAAAAAAAAAAAAAGAATTTGATTGCATATGCATCTCTTCACCCAGTGTGCTATTATGCAGGATATTTGTTTTGCTGCTGGAAGATAACTAAAATGAAATTAAATAAATACACAGAAGTAATGTTTCAGGTTATGCTACTGTAAAAGTGTGTGCCCTCTGGTTGGTTTAACTTTCACCTAGAAAAGTGAGATATTTTAAACTTTCACTTTCCAAGTGTTAGGTTCAGCTTTACATTTTGATCTTCTCTGCTTCCAGGGTTTTGAAGGTATTTCTTTCACGAACAGCACAACGAATTCCATACATGACCGGTGGCCGGGTCATGAGGATGCTCGCGGTCATACTCTCGGTGGTGTTTTGGTTTCTCATTGGCTGGACTTCATCTGTGTGCCAGAATTTGGAGAGGCAGATTTCACTCATTGGCCAGGGGCAAACATCTGATCACCTTATCTTCAACATGTGCCTCATTGACCGCTGGGATTACATGACAGCCGTTGGTATGTGGTCCCTTGTTTTATGTGATTGTCTCGTCATTTTTTAGTAATATCAAAGTTAGCATTTTTAAAATGCTTGGTAAATCCTTTCACAAAGTCTGAAGAAGTTTAATGTAATGTGATTCTGGAAAAACAACTATAAAAATGGCCATAAGGACATGTGGGTGGGCAACATTTTCTGAAAGTTTCCATTTTTTCTCAAAAGTAGATAGCTTTGTTGAAAATTATGATCAAGTAAAGTAAAATGAAGAAATGCCATGAACAAAGACTGCTTTGTGTAGAAATTTCCTGCTTGTCCTTTTCTAAAGTTGATTTTATTGGTACTATATATATATATATATATATATATATATATATATATATATATATATATAATGATCACAATCAACACTGAGAATTTGTACCGGTACATGACATGACTTAATTCTCATATTTCCCATTCCCCTGCCCCACCACCCCATATATAAAAGCTTTGTTTCCTTTTATCATCGAATTTTTCTTTCCCTTCTTTATTTACCCTAACTCCTTTTCCCTCTGAATATTTTCTTAGTATTTCACAATACCTATCATACATTTTAGAACTCATTTACATCTTCAATTCCTCATACCAGAGAAAAGATACAGTATTTACACATCTGTGTCCTATTAATTTCACTTATGAGTATGTCCTGAAGATACGTCCATTTAAATATAAAGGTCTCAAACTTATCATTCTTTATGGCTGGGTAACACTCCATTTTATAAACAAAAACTGTATCTTCTTTATTGAGTCGCCTGTTGATGGACATTTGGGTTGTTTCCAAGATTTAGCTATCACAACTGAGCTGCTTATAAACATGGGTGCACATATGTTGCTTTGATATGAATCTTTTAGTTTTCTTGTATATATACCTAGTGGGGGAATAGCAGGGTCAAGTGGGACCTCGAATCCTTTTTTGAGGAAGGGCAGGGTCTTGCTTGTAGTTCAGGCGACCCCTGAACTCACTATGTAGTTCAGGCAAGCCTTGAACTCACAGAAATCCTCCTGCCTCTGCCTCCCAAGTGCTGGGATTATAGACATAAACACCATGGCACTTATCCTAATTTTTTGAGGAGTCTCCACACTGATCTCCATAGTGGTTGCTTCAGTCTACAATCCCACCAATAGTGGAGAAGGGTTCCTTTCTCCCTGTAGCCTTGCCAGCATTTGTTGTTGGTTGATTTCATGTAGCAGCCATATTTTGTAAAGTGAGATGAAATCTCGGTGTTTGTTTCAACTTGATTAACAGTACCCATTACCTGAATTTATGTCTTTAGTTAGGTGGCAAATAGAGTCAATATTTTTCAATGTTTTTGGCCCTATTATCTCAAATTATGTATATAGGGCATTCATTGTGATGAGATTGCCTCCAACAAATTTCTGATTAATCTCTCTTTCTGAATTTACTGCTAAAGAAATTCATCTGTATTTGTCTGGAGGTCCAATATTAAATAGAAAAGAATTCCTACTACTTGAAGGTCATAAGAATTAGATGACAGAAAAACTTGACAGTTCGGAAGAATACCATGATTTGGTCTGAACACACACAGATTTCTGATATCCACTCTTTGAAAAATAAAAAAGGAAAACCTGTAGGGATTTTTCTATTACTAACAATAGGCTTTCTTCCTTTTTTCTTTTTTTGAAAAGCTCAGTGTATAAAATTTATCATTGGAAATAGTTCTGATACTGGCTTTGGGCTGGGTGTGAAAATTAAACCAATTCTATAAATATAAAATTTCTACTCAGTAGAAATTACTAATACTTTATTTTTTGCTTTACAAAGCAATTTAATTAACTAGGAAAAGTAATTTTCTTTTATTGCTATAAAGGAAAGGCCACTAGATTGCTTTTCTGTTTAACAAAAAAATACTTAAAATATTTGATAACACAAGCAGATAGTATGGCCTATTCAACTAGCATTGTTTTGCATTTTTTACACATTGTCTTTAAAATGTATTTAAAAACTTCTTGAACTTTATTCAGCACTCTGAAGTGTTTACATATCTCTATATGATATAATTGACAATAATCTGGAATTCATCTTACATAAAGTATATCAAAAACTAATAATTGTAAACAATGAACAGGATCCACTAAGTACTTATAATTTTTCCAGTGCTGAGTTGAATATGAATAATTTTGGTAAGTATAAAATGTATAAAGCTTTTATGACTTTTATGAGGTAGGCCACCATTGGTTAATATAGATAAATGATAATTGTTGTAAACTGTTAAAAAGCAAAATTGAATGGCAAGACTCTGTAATAAAAGCTCACTAAAGGAAGACAAGAGTTTGAACCACAACTCAGGGATATTGTAAAGAGTTCTTTGAGTCATGGGTAATATTTAGGTTATTATAAAGAGGTGTGGAGAACATTCCATTTGATAGGAATAGTGGCAGATGGTGGTGGGTGGGAATTGTATGAAACACGAAGGAAATGTCTAAGTATAAAATAGTTGGAATATATATGTTGGAATACATTGTAAATGCTGCAGAGTGGTTAAGTTTATTGAAAACATTTATGAAGAATTTAAAGAACTGGCAGAGTAATACAAAGAATCAGTAAATCCAATCTTGATTTCTTCAGGGTATATTATCTAAGAAGGAAACCAAATTCAGGGATTTGTGATGAGATTAGAATGGAAGAAAAATCTAAATAGTAGTTCTCTAATCATCATGCCAGCAACAGCATCATCAAGGAACTTACAGAAATACAAAGTTTTGAGCCACATTTCAGATTTTCTCAATCAGATACTCAGGCCCAGGGCCCAATGATCATTGCTCAGCAGGCTCTCCAGGTGACTGTTACTATAACATATGGAATCCCTGATGTTGAAGATATAACCAGATTAAATTATCAAAATGCAATGATCACTAATCTCAGGTGGGCCATGGCTGTACCACAGCACTCTTACTGTTCCTTAGATCAGAACCACTCACATGTTCTTCTTAGTGATTATTGCAAGGCTTACTTTTTCCTCATCCTTCCACACTATGTTTTCTCCACCCCCCCTTAGGAGAGGACATCTACTTGAGGAATAAGTATGAGTTATCAGATAAAAGATATTACGATTCTTGCCATCTACCTATAAATCTTCCCATGTCCATGCTCACTCTTTTTCTCCATCACATTATCCTAGCATATGTCTCAACCTGCTTCATACTCAATGACTTTCCTCTCCTGTGTCCAGTGACCTCTCTCACTCTGTACAACCTTTGACATATGAAACTCCTTTACTTTCAGAATGACTTACTGAAGAATTCATTGCAGATCACAGCTTTCTTAGATCATTTGTTTGCTCCCTCTACAAAAGCTCTTTAATGTCATAGGGTGTTTTCATCATATAGAAACAAACCACAGGATGACAATTTGGTCAATGATCAGAATGGAGTGCTCCCAAAAGGTCTTACTGTACCAAATAGTTTCTTCTCTCTCCTTTTTTCCACTGACATACAGCATCAACTATCAACGTAGGTCATACATTGAAAGAATGAGTTCATTTTATTTTTGCTTGTTGCACAGTGCTGTTCCAAAATGGATCATATAAATGATTTTCTTGCCACAATAATTTTAGAAAAAAGAAATAGGTGAAGGAAATTGTTTAGAAAAATCTCCAAACTGCCATAAGCCTCAGTTTCTTCATCGAAGAAGGTTTAAATATAGAGGGGGTGAAAAATGGCTTTCAGAATCCTATTGCAATTTATGTCTATTCATAATTTTCAAAACTTATCTTGTATGAAAACTTGGGAGATAAGCTTTAGTGGTAAACAAATAAGGACATAAATGTTGCAGTGGTGGAAGATAGATGCATCTTGGATGATGTCAAAAGTGCTCTCTAATCCTCATCATCGTATTTTCTAAGAAGTGATTGTATTCATTTGGGAGAAAGATCATTTTAAAATTTGGAGGTTCCAAATGTTTCTAGATCAGATTAGAATTCCTATAAACAGGTAAACTGCTGTGCCATTGGGAATTATTTCTACAGTTTATAGCACTATGTATCATTATTTAATTTAATACTTTGTGTCTTTCTGAGTACATTTAACTATATTTTCCACATCGTATGGAAGGTAAAAGCTTCTTCACCCACTAAATCCCTCTTTGCTCTTACCACCCAACAGTTCCACACTGTTCAGCACCTCTGCTGCCTCATTGTTCTCTAGCCCTGGCCCCCAGCAAAGCACCTGTCAGTTGTAAGCATTTGACAAATGTTTTCTGGAATAACAACGGTGAACTCAACTCCTTTCCTCTTTTGATTTTTTTTTTTTTTTTGAGACAGGGTCTCGCTTTGTAGTTCAGGCTGGCCCTCAGGGTTGAACTCAGGGCCTTGTGCTTGGGAGGCAAGTGCTGGAACCGCTGAGCTAAATCTCCGGCCTACTTCTGATATTTTTATATGATAAGAATTAGACTAAGATAAAGAAATTTGCTAAAGTTAAAAATCCCAGCTGGGGATTTAGCTCAAGTGGGACCATGCCTACCTTGGAAGCACAAGGACCTGAGTTGAATCCCTAGTACCATAATTTAAAAAAAAATCCCAAAGTTATACCACTGTGTTCAGTTTCATTTTAGTGATAAACATGTACGTTCAAATTTTGGGCCAGTATTTTTGAGCAGTTTATATAAATTGGCAATGACTTACTATCCTATGAAACCCTGTTCTTCTTTCCCCAATGGTTCAAAAAATAAAATGGTACAAATTTGATGTGACCAATGAAAGTAATAACTTAAATTGTATAATTAAATATTGAAATAAAATAAAATTTGTTTTTTATGAAAATATCAATTGTTTCACTATCTAGCAGGAACTATGTCAAAAATAAGAGATTGAAGGAGAAATTTTCCTCAATATAAAAGTAACCAAATATTATAAGCAATATCTACTTTGATAAATGTGAAAGGATTACCAGAATTTTTCAAATTATAACCACCCTCATTGGTAATTGTCCATTTTTTACAATACCATTAAAATGTGCCATTGTAAGAAGCCAAAACTGTACTCTTCTATGAGTTTCTTACCTAGTTGATACAAATAGGTACACGGGTAGTACTGATCTCTTAAGCCTAAATTAACTTTTAAATTTCATTCCTAGAGGCAGATCTTGACACTTAGATTTAGCTTCCCCAGAATCCTCCAATATATTTGGGCTTTTGTTCTTTGGTCTATGCAGTAGGATATCATTCCTGTTCTGATTACATATTTAGAATATATATTCAAAACCTGAAACAATTCTATTGACCAAGAAAAAATAGAATAAGTGAGGAGATTCTTACCTATAGTAAATAATAAGACTGCAGAAGCAAGAAGCTGATAAATGGTAATGTCAGACATTTGTGATTTCATTCCATAACTAATCTTTGGCATGTACTTCTGGTAATGTGCCTGAGTTCCTCAGTTTCTTCCACAAGTTAGGTAATGATAAATTTAATGTGATAACAAGAAATATAATTGGGACTACAACTATTTGTAGTGCCTTCTCTAACCTGAAATAAGAATATAGACAAAGAGCTCTATGTAGGCTTCTGTTTTTCTGTTATCTTCAGTTATTCTGTCTATATTACTAAAATATCCCAACTCTTCTCAATAGCATATAATGATTTAATAATTGCCTCTAACAAGGGCCTTGTTATAAATTTAGACCATCAATACCTAAGCTATCTATTGGTCCTTGAGATACTTTAGAATCAGACATCTCATTTTATATATTTTATAACACTATATTGGAAAGAAAGGCATAGAAAAAATTAAATGGATTGTAGGCTTAGATTCACATTCCACTTGGAAATTTTAAAATATTTTGGCTCTCAGTGAATTCCAGTATTGATTACCTCACTTATTCAAAAATACTCATTAGTCCAGGTGTGGTGGCTCATGCCTGTAATCCTAGCACTTGGGAGACGAGGCAGGAGGATTGCTGAGTTTGAGGCCAGCCTGGGCTATATAGTGAGTTCAGGGCCAGCCTATACTACAAAGCAAGACCCTGTCTCAAAAACAAAAATACTAATTCATTCTTATAGATTCCACATGGACTATTTCACTAAAAAATAAAATATGATTGGTATTCTCTTTCTTGTTCTTTTTATAATGTTTAATACTTCAAATTATATAAAGTGTTCATCATAAACTTCATCATCTACTTAGTTATATGACAGTGTTTAGAAGTAACTGAGAAGAATACAGAAATTTCTCACTGAGTTATATAGGAAAATCCTGAAATAATTATTGCTTCTGAGGATTTAAACAATTACCCTAAAAGATTAGGTGACATAACAAGTGAAATGCAAAGTAAGTATCATTTAATGAGTTTGGAGAAAACAGATTAGATTCCCTCTTCATATGACTTAGATAAATGTTTGTGAGTTAGGTTCACTGCATACATTTTTAAAGCTGATGTATCACATGCCTTCATCTATGCTGTATTAATTGTATCATTTTTTAAACTGTAGTTTTAATTTTCAGTCAAAAGATGTAAGACTGGCTTCATGGACAGTTTTCCTAAGCTCATGTTGTGTCACTAGAAGCTACATGTATTTTTTAAGGGTTTACTTAATTGTTCTCAGAATATTGAAGTACAGGTCCTTATTTAAATACCTTCTCTTCAGAACATTATTCTTCTTTGAGCAGCAGTCAGTTATATAATGCTAATGCGTGGAGCAATAGAATAATTTTCTTAGTTTTAGAAGTTAAATAAATTCTGTCACAACAGGTGGAAGCTGTCTTGGATCAGGGCTCCAGGCATATAGAACAAGAGTTACTAAGATGTCTGAGATGACCACGGTTCCTCTGAGGAGTCTCAGCTCCTGTTAACTGTCTGCTACTGTACACAGTGCCTGTGTGGTCAACTTGATGAGAAAAAAATTTGATGTTGGCTAATAGTTTCAGAGGTTTCAGTCCATATTTATCCCATTGATTTTGGCATGTGGTATAATAAGCTGCTTACCTCAAAGAATCTGAGATGTGAAAGACAGAAGAAGGGCCCAAGATTCCGTGATCCCCTTCTAGTGCACACCCATCATGACTAAAACCTCCACTAGGCTCTGCCTCTCAGGTTCCAGCACCTTTCAATAGCACCACACTGAGGACCAGCCATTCCCCCTGGGCTTGTGAATGATAACCCTAAGCTAGGTTATCACAGGCCTCCCTGGAGGAAGCTTAGGATATCAAAGAGGAAAGCTAAGAAGAGAAGAAAATGCTTTGAAACCCATACATTTGCTCAGTGGTTAGGGAGATCGGGGTGGTCTTTTCCCTTGCACTGAAGGAATATCATGGTTTAAATAACAAACTGTCAAGCCATGTGGGCTGCAAGCTCCAGTGTGTATTCCTAGCCCCACCAGTGCCGATTGCTGTAGTAATCTTAAAGAGAAGAGCCTCGCAGTATGAGAAGAAGTACTTAACAGAATATGTCAGAGCAGAAAGATTTGCAGGTTTTTCCCTATTGCATCTCAGCAACACCCATTCCCTATAAGATACGAAGCTTGAATAAAAGTGAACACTAGTCAGTGGAGCAGTGAGTCTGTGACAGCCTCAAGGGCCTTTCATTCAATGGCCAAATGATAATGAAACTGAGCTTAACTCAGCACAGTCATCTCAAAGGCTTTACAAGCTACAAATTTATGGTAACTTTCAAGAGAGGTAAAATTTCTTTAACTTCCAAAGGAAAAAAAATGCTACTAAAGCTATAAAATTAAAGTCTAAAGTTCACTAATTTGTTTTTCCTCTTTACCCTTTAAAAGACCATTGTAAATAATTCTACTTCACAGCAGTACAGTATTTTTCTACAGAGGTCCAATGTAAATTGATAACTGACAAATTCCCACTACAGTCACTCTGAAAAACACTCAAGGTAGCCCTTTAAAGAGTAATCTGACCATTATAAATCTGAGTTTATAATGATATAGTTCAGGCAAAGGTAGATAAATTGTTAGTGCTACCAAGCTTTCAAAAGGACCCAAAATTTAAAATATGTTTTTAAATAGCAAATAATTCAAATATGGCCCCCTTTCCAAACTATAGTACTCATGTATATGACTGGGCGAGAGACCAGAAGGCACATTATGAAACACACAGCTTGCTACTCTTGCCTGGACCCTATGCCCTTGAAGGTTACTGCTTTGTCTCTGTGAGCTCTTCTTATTCATAAATTTTAATGTATGCTGTCCACAAGCTCCAAAGTCTGTGAATTTCCCCAAAATTATATCATTCCATGACAGTCTAAAATTTTAAATATGTATGCCAGAAAATACAAAGTTGACCATCTCTACCAGATACGGGACCGCATGTGGAAAAACCTGGTCCAAGTTCTAGAGCTGTGTGAAAGGAAGCAGTAAAGACAAGCCAACAGGAAAAGGTAGCTCTCGCCTCAGAGAGCTTCCTTTCCAGCAGTTCGAAGGTGGGGCGTTGAAAACAGCTCACAGTGTGTCCTGTTATCCTTGGCATGAACCACATTATTCTTCAGCAATACTGTGAATGTCTTTGGCCTACACTTGGAATTTCAGCAGTCAGATTTTGCCTCCAGCAGTTTAAAAGGTGTCACAAGTAATCCCAGCACTCGGGAGGCAGAGACAGGAGGATTGCTGAGTTCCAGGCTTGCCTGGGCTACATAGTGAGCTCAGAGCCAGCCTGAACTTACAAAGCGAGACCCTGTCTCCAAAAAAAAAAAAAAGGTGTCACAAGTTCTACAATAATATCTCCACGAACTTATTATACAAAATGTATTTGTCACAATGTGTGACACAGTCAACAGATCTTTACTAGGAAGTCAGATTGAGGGGACAAAAAGTAGATTCTAACTTGATTACCACAGGCTAATCAGTTCTAATGAGCATATTAGTTGTTTAAAATACAAACAATCACTACATGGGGGGGGAACTGTTACAAGGCTGTCTCTATGTTTCAGTTAGAAAGAGAAAAATTAAATAAAGAAATCCTCAAGCAAAAGTGTAATTTAGAGATCACTGGCTAAGAAGTAAGAGACGTAGATTCCAGGCCTGCTCTGCGGCCCATGGAGAGAATACAATAGGAGGAGGCAACATTGTGGGTAAATCCTGGACCCCAATTCTGCCTGCTCTCTGTGGCTCTGCCTCCCAAGAGCTAAGAAGAAAACAGACAATAGGACTTCCATTATCCTCCTTGTGAAACATACCCTAACATCCACCTTCTTCTGCATGCCTCTTTTTCTTAGCAGAAGAGTGTTTGATCTCAAGGCAAAGGATGTGATAGCTTGACAGCCCACTCAGCTTCCCTGTCTACACACACACACACACACACACACACACACACACACACAGAAAGGTGTGCAGCATTTAACAAAGGTACTTCTAACTTGGAAATTCTCTTGGACATATTGTTTTCAGATTTTAATCCATGTGACCTCATGACTGTCCTCATTTTAACCAGAAAAAGTCCCCTGAGCAAACAGAATATAAGCTTCTGGATGCCCATTAAACCCTGAATGCTGGCATTTGAAATATTCTCAAGAATTTCTGAAGCTGTTTGACTTAATAATAACCTCTGAAATATCCACTCTATTACTAAAAACAAAGTGTATTTTCCTAGGTGGAATCATAAATAAATTTTTACTTTGATCATGAATTTTCTAAATGGATAGGATAAGAGGAAAATAGGAATGAGCATTGAGAAGAACATTTGGGGGGGGAAAGGTAACTATTTCATCAGTTATGTATTTATGTGACTTAACAATAATTTTAGTGATAAGAAGGGTAAAATGTAAACACAAAATGTCCTCATAGATGGCCAGGGTAAAATAATTTGAGAGACATTCACACTTCGAAGTTGTTCTCCCTCCAGAGGTCTAATTCACAAAGCTGGATCACAGAACTGATATTAATTCTCTCTTCTTTGCTTGCCCTAGCCCTTTGGAAAAATAACTTGAAATTACTTTCATTATGGTATATTAATTTTTTAGAAGCTATGGTAGTTAACTTTTAAACTGTTATCCCTTACAAATGAAAAATAAAATGCCTCCATTTTCTAAAAGCTCTATGTGGATCTTTAAATATAAATGCAATTCCTTTTTAACTATACTCATGCCTCCCATCAAAATCATTTAACACCAGAAATTATTTTCCAAAGGAAGAGGCACAACACATATTTCAACTCCCACATAATAACACTGCAAAATGTGGTAACATCTGCATTTTTTCTTTACTAATTGCAGTGTTAGTCTGAAGTTAATTGTATGAAACTGATGTTTTTTCTAAGCACAACTTTTATATATCACGTTTAGCTTAATTGGCACTTGGAATACTAAATTGTTTATCAGTGAAAGGGTATTGTTTGATACTGCTAATGAAATTATCTTAATGTTCAGCTTAGCTATTAGGAGAAATCTTATTTGTCTTATATTTTAAATGTAATTCTCAGCTGTAGCACACTAATTAACCTGATAACTCCTTTCCCTTTTTTGAATTTTTTGGTATTAAAATATATAAAACTGTAATAGGTGGCAGAAAGCTGTATTTATAAAGCAGTTACCTGTAAATTCTTAAAGGAGAGAATTTTTGTGTACTGCTCTTGCTTAGCAAAGTTTTTACATGCCGCATTCTTCTGTGCCCAGGCCATAACTAGACACTGTGTGCCAGTAAATTGAAGTCATCATTATTCATGATAATACCAGCATGGTCCTTAGATCAGTTATAGGCCTGTTCAAACAAAATCATGAGACAAAGTAAAATTGAACAGAGTTTCTGTGAGCAAAGAATGATTAAGAAACTGAAGGAGGGTCTGGGTGTCCTGCAGCAGCTGTAGCACAATGGTACCATGGGTTGAACACAGAAGCAAACTGGCTGCTGTAAAATATGTGCCCTGTTTGGGTGCCTGTTAAGATCCAGTCAGTTTTTTGGCTGTCTGCAATTTGCTGAAACTCACCTCAAAATTAATCATTTATAAAGGAATACCTTTAAGTTTCTGTACACTTCCATAAGCTTCCATTAGGATTCCAGATACAGAAACCATTACAATCTAACTGTCTCTTGTTTGCTTTATTTTTAGCAGACTCTGAGATATTACATGGACCGGCAACATAATAGAACATTTACATCTCTAAGGACTTGAACATGAAATTGTTAGCATTCAAAGTCATCCAATTCAATAAATTTTCATTATGTTTTAGCCACATGGACTCAGTATTATTGCTATTGTGTGGGCAAAAGGAGAAAATAATTATTAAAAGACTAAATTCTCGCCCTGAAGGTGGAGGGGCATTTCCTAGCCAGAACCATAAACAGTTTTTCCCCTATTACATATTAGGTGGTATTACTCTCTGCATTGTGTTGTACAGATAGTTAAAAACTATAAAAGATTAATGGAACAAAAATGCAGGGAGGATTAAAACATTTTGAAGGGCTTTGTGACAGAAGTGATTCTTCAACTGGACCCTGAAAATATGGTTCAGTTTTAGATAGAGGAATCTTCCCAGGGCCTCAATAATGTGAGTCAAGACTCAGAGAAAGATCACTTTTGGAGTGTTCAGAGGACAGGGAGACCTGCTTGGTCAGCTCAAACGGTTGATGTTGGAAAGCACTGGAAGATCTTGTCAGATATGTAGTGTGAA
Source organism: Thryonomys swinderianus (assembly GCA_004025085.1). Lineage (NCBI taxonomy): Eukaryota > Metazoa > Chordata > Mammalia > Rodentia > Thryonomyidae > Thryonomys > Thryonomys swinderianus. The sequence goes on from PVIC010045959.1 coordinate 12,292, forward strand.
GTCATCTTATAGAGGGCAGGAATGCCAGGAAGAGGGCTGTGTAAAGTAACAATGAACCACTGAAGATTTGTTCTCTCTTTTTTTATACTGGGGATCAAAAAAGTCAGGATCTAGCGCTTGCCAGGTAGTTGTAACACCACTGAGCTACTTTCCAAGGCCCCACTGATAGTTTCTGTATAAATGTATTTGATACTTCACAAAAGGTTTCCTGAGGCTCTGAAATCAGGCCAGATGACAACGTCTAAGAAATATACAAGCAAAACCCAAAACAAAACCAAGCCAGATAATGTGGGCAGCTAACACCAAGCCCGGTCAGCAAGATAGCCTTGAGGAAAGGGATTGTCTGCTTTAGCAAGAACTTCCTGAAGGTCTTTGCGACAGGAACTACTTCCAGGGTTATAAGGATTTGTGAGAGAATCTTCTGAGGAAACATGGGCACATTAACCCAAGGGTATATACAGGGATTTGTCCCCATCCTGAGGTGATCACAGTGGAATTTCAGAACAGTGAGCAAGCACTGTTCAGATAAATGGAGTAAGACAGAGTGAAATCAGGTGTTCAAGGGCTCCAAAAATCTCAGCAAATAACAAGTGAGCTGATAGGGACTCAGGCAAGATTGTAACTGCAGATATTTACATAGTGACACAAATGAACATTCCAAAGAGAAACACAGAAATGGAATGTGGCTCTGAGATTCCAAACCAAAGCAAAGAAGGCAACAGTGGTGCCATGGGACAGAAGTAAAAGAGCTAGAAAAGGAAACTGTACATAAAGAAAAGGAAGTTTCTTTTCTCAATCCAGTGGAGCTTGGCTGGAAAGTATTCACAGCTTATGGCCTGTGACTACCATGTTTTGAATAATTTAGAGTGGAGCTAAATCTCATACAGTTTGGAATGCAGTCTACTTTTCCCCTGAGCTAGTAGCTTATGGCAGATTGGTTTACTTAAGAGATTTCAATCATTTGGGCACAATCTAATTTTAAATGCTAGTAGAAATAACCTGAAGTGTGGCAGATAAAACATCTTGGCTTTGGAGTGGATGATCAATGAGTATTTCAGTACACAGGAAGGTTCTATCTAGGCAATGTGCCTGATGAAATGTATTCTCCAAATTACAGTATTCTTCTTGGAAGTTAAATATCATCTTCCAGTAAAGTCATTTCACTAGGATGAAATGAGTTGTAAAGCTCATTGGTCATAATGAGTTAAAATAAAAATGCTTAATTGGAAAAGTCAAATGAGAAGTTTAATAATAAGAATAATTTATCTTTTGCTACATGTCAGGAACCACGTTAAGTGATGATGTGAATTACTGAATCAGCAAACAATCCTATCTAATATGTCCTTTTACTACCTTCATTATGCAGACACAGAAACTGGCCAGAGAGGCTGTTAAATAAACTGCCTAAAACTGCTGGGTTAGGGTCAGAGCCACGTTCAGGTGGGTTGAAAATGACTCTGAAATTCTTTTTCTTAGTTGCTACTTGGTGCCTCTCTCTTCTGGCTTAAGTCATCAAACAAGATGATAGCGAATTTTACTATATCTTTTGGCACTCCCCCCACAAAAGATATGATTTCTTTCCTCTGTGACAAGACCAGCATCTCATTTAGGAAACCTGCCATTGACTGTTTAGCAATCTGTGTTCTCACATTTCTGGCAATGGACAGTTTTACATGCTGAACTGGGCTTGCTGAAATAGAACTTAAACCCTAAGATGCTGTTTCTAAACATAGGACAAGCCTTTCATTTTGTTCATAAGTTTGTGTTGACCTAGGTCCTCCGTGCATTTTCTAAACTTAGGTTGAGAATGTGTGGAAAGTTATTTTGGAACTGTTCTAGGGAAAAGCCATATCTATGTCTAATATGTAATATATTTAATATAAAATAGATTAATATATTTTATTATATTTTTATAATATACAGTATGTAATATAATATAAAAAATCTCCCTGTAATCCCAGCACTCAGGAGGCAGAGGCAGGAGGATTGCTGAGTTCGAGGCTTGCTTGGGCTATATAGTGAGCTCAGGGCCAGCCTGAACTACAAAGTGAGACCCTGTCTCAAAAAAAAAAATCTCTGAAGCAGCTCAGTTCGTGATAGCTCAGTCTTGGAAACAACCCAAATGTCCATCAACTGGAGA
>PVIC010045960.1:0-14343 GCA_004025085.1 Thryonomys swinderianus
GAGAAGAAGAGAGGACAGGAGAGCAATTCATTTCTTGACATCAGCCATGACATTTCCTTTCCGGCTACACTCCCCACTTCACCCTCTCTTCTCCCACAGTACACATCACAGCACCTGAAGACAAAGCACCTCTCATATGACCCATAGAAATGTCCATCGTTTCAGTTTGACCCCCAGAATGAGTTCACAACTCAGTGCAGACTTCTGAACAAAACACTGGGTTAGTTTTGTTGACTTGAGAGATTTTTATCCCAGCACATTTTCTAAGCTTGATTTATCACCTCTCAATCTGCTATCAGCTCTGCTAAAGATGTGAAATCAATGCCAACGTAGTCTATTAAATTATGAGCTTATCACATTCTCAGCATTTTACGATAATGCCAGGCAATCCTCCAAGGAAGTTCATTTCAACGAAAACAAAACAAAACAAAACAAAATAATAGACTTTCCAAACTGGGGCATAGTCGACAGAACCATGAATTGTATAAGTCACAAAGCCCTGGCACGGAGCCAGCTCTTTTGCTGATGGGAAGATACCACCCAGTGAGCCTTGCTTCGTTACCTGCAACCAGGAAGGTTGAACCAGATGGGTCATGGCGAATCCACAGCACGTGTGCACAGTGGGCACACAGGAGCCCTCTCTGTGAGGACTTCACAAGTTGTATGAGTTGTTTTTTTCTAAATTAAAACCTCAATATTCAGGTTTAATTGCAGTGCTGGCTCTTTCCCATGAATAAGTGGGTTTGAGGTTGCAATTTGAGCATTCATCTCTAAAAGGTTCATCATTACTGGTCTAGAGAATCCCTAAATCTCTCCCTCCACACGTCTCTGTGATTAGCCTGTAATCATATGAATATCCTCAGTGCTGCCCACAGTGACAGACCCTAAGATGGTTCTTCCAGATGGACATACGTGCTTTCCTGAGCTACTTTAGCAAACTGTTTTAAGAGATTCAATGTTGCTAAGAAGAACTAATGTTGAAATACGGGGTTACTCCCAAATGGAATTCTCCTAGTAGCCTGAGTTCCTTGGCGGAAAAACCCCACAGGCCCAGTTGCTGTGGGCTACTATTGAGGTTGTGGGTTTCTCTCTGCACAGCCTGAGCACTGCCATGCCAGCACCACAACAAAGGCCTCTCCTAAGGGTGACTCAGAGGGCGCGCTCCCTGGACAAACCCCCACACTGTTTCCCTTGGAACACTGTCTACCAACGTTTGACGATAGCCCAGCCCAGCTTATCTTCAGTGAACACACCGAGTCTCATTCCTCCCGGTACAAAAGCAGAAAACTAAACAAACAACTGTCTGCTACTTTACTTACGTCTTCCTCGGCAAGGAAGAAAAAGGCAGAAGTGAAAGGTCAAGTGGGAGGGAGACAGCAGGTTGACAGTCAGCCTCCATCCTATGACAGATGTCTGAGATAATCAACCTATAAAGCAAAGAGGCTCACTTGGGCTCCAGATTTGGAGGGCTGGTGTGTTACATTGGTTGGACCAGCTGCTTCTGGACATACGATGAGGGAGCACACCATGGCAGAAGTGTCACAGCCAGGGAGAAGACAGAGGAGACTAGGAATGCGTGGAACCCTTGTAGGGCCACCCCTCTGGCCTAAAGACCTTCTACTAGGCCCTACCTGTTAATGTGACCACCAGTTCCCAATAGCACACATGTCTGGAAAACACTTGCTATCCAAACTGTATCACACATAAAATACTAAATGAAAAGAACCAAAGAGGGGGGAAGTACCATTAAAGTAAGTGGTTGGGAAGAAGCTGTTCCTCATGTTATGGTAGTTATGGAAGTTGAGGAATAAATTGTATGATTTGTATAATAAAGAATATGCTTCTCAAATATATGCATCCAAGAGACCTTGATACTTAATATGCAAATTGGTACATGATACTGTGGCAGCCTTCTGGTTTAAAATTTAGAAGCTTTATTTCAAACACAGCAAAGATGTTGAAATCAGTGAGGCAGTGGAAGAATGAACAAGTCAAGTGACAGGAAAGAGTATCTTCGATGCCTTCTCTCTAGAACAAGACTCAAAGGAGACAGAAGAAGTGGGTGTTCTGGAATGCATAGCCCTTTTCTCCCTTCGCTGTAGCGTACCAACCGTTATGGGTCGACTGTACCCCTAAAAAGCTCAAGCCTCCAATGTGATGGTGGAAGTGGGATCCTCCAGAAGGTTTAGGAGAGTTCATAAGGGTGGCTGCTCATGATGGAGCTCATGTTATTATAAGAAAAGAGACCAGCGCTTTCTGAAAGAGGCCACGTAGGCACACGAGGAGAGGGAAGCAGTCCCTAAGCCAAGAGAAGGGGCCTCAGCATGAATCCTAGCTCGGGCTCTCCTTGGCCTTGGACTTCCCAGCCTCCAGAAGTGATAAAAATAAAATTTCTGTTGTTTCAGCTTTGTGTTATGGCATCCTGAGCAGACTGAGACACCAAGACACGGAGGTCACAGTCCTCAGCAAAGTCCCTTACCAAGCCCTGAAGCAGGTGCTATAGCTCACAGCATGTCCTGAGCCCAGAGTAGAACCACTACCATGAAGAAAGGCAAATAAATCCCAAGAGTCACAAGTTAAGAGTTGGGTTTTCCTGCTACATAGACCTCTGCTCCCTCCTCACTCCTTTCTCTAATTTTCAACACAGACTTTCTTCCCACATCAAGAGATGAGTCTGTATTTCTCTGGCCAGTGTAGTTGAGTGGCTTTTCTCACATAGTCAAGACTAAACTATGTGCCATGGTGGAGTTTCTACATTGTTCTTTTGTTTTTTTGTTTTTCATTTCTGTTCTCCCTGAAGAGCAATTATAAACACCTGAGGTACAGCGAGCACTTCTTACTTGTTTCCAGCCTCCACAAAAGCCTAGCATAGCACTTGAAGATAATGGAAAATCAATACAAATTTGATATATTGGTCAAATAAAGAGCAACGATTTCTGTAGTCAGGTAAAGAGCAACACTCTGTTACAGTTCCCTTGTGTCTGAAAGAGGACCACGATCTTTTGCTGTCGGGATAAACCACTTTGTTCTCATTTTCACCGATAATAGGAATAATTGTTCATGTCTATTTAGAAGGTGACAGCACACCAAGTGTCTCCAAAAAGATTGCCTGGTCTGAAAGTCGAGGATGTTCTGCAGATGGGAGTCTCTGAGCATAGATGAAACCATAAAATTCATGCCATCAAACACCATTATCTCTCTCCAATCCTTTGAACATGTGGATGGTACTGGAGACCACCAACAATAGTAAGCATTTCAGTGGTCAAAATACAAGACAACTGGGGCCAGAGGGTTAGCTCAGTGGTTCCAGCGCCTGACTTGCAAGCGCAAGGACCTGAGTTCGATCCACCGTAACCACATATAATGCTGGGTGTGGAGACACGCCCACCAACAATCAACACCGCATACCACAATGCCGGACGTGGTGGCTCATGCCTGTAATCCCAGCACTCGGGAGGCAGAGACAGGAGGATTGCTGAGTTCGAGGCGGCTTGCCTGGGCACCATAGTGAGCTCAGGGCCAGCCTGAACTACAAAGCAAGACCCTGTCTCAAAAAAAAATACAAGACAACTGTTTTAAAATTTTGTTTATAGGAGGAGTCATAAAGAAAGTCTGTATACCTGACCTAAGCCAAGAGAATGATCAACTTCCTCAAATTCAAATGAAGAAGGGCTCGTGACCTTGGGCTAGGCTGGAGTCTTTTGCCAGAGGAAAGGGGCAGAATATGCTCTAGGATGGGGTGTCCATCAACGCGCAAGTTGAGTGCAAGGCTTTTGGAGAATCATCTAGTACTATTCCTTTCTTTTATGGAACTAGGTTGCCTTTATGGGAAAAACAGGTAATAGAAAGTGAATATTGGGTGCTTACCCAGAGGGATATATGCAACAGAGGTTAACAAAATGCCTTTGTTCAAAGCTACAGACAAAAATCAATTTTTTACGACCAAAGAGCCCCTTCACTCTGCAGACCACCCCAACTTGAGAGTTGGGGACCAAACCTTTTTCAAATGAGTAATAAACAACTTACTTCAGTAAAAATCCAGGGCATTGACTCCTTAGTCAGTGTAAGAATTGCTTCATAGAACTTCTGAGGTTTATACAAATCTGTGCTGGGTCTTCCTGCAAAATGTATTTCTTCCTACAGCAGTGGTCAAAATAGTTTAAATAGCTTTGCTCTCCAAGCAGCAGCAAGGGAGCTGCTGGTGGAGTTGAACTGTTTGCACTTTCTCCCTTCCTGGTATCAGCACACACTGAAAGGACAGCATTGTTTGTTTTCCGATAGAGCGGGCCTCGCTTGCCAGGAGCCGCTGAGCAGGAAGAACAAGCCTGGATTCGGGCCAGTGAGTCATGGCTACACCATTGCTGAGTATATGAGCCTGGAGGGAGGTCCTTACCCTCTCAGTCCTGGTCCCTCCGTCCTTACTCCTTACGTGGAAATAGCACCTACTTCACCCAGGATACCTTTTTTATTCCTTGCAGTACTGGGGACTGAACTCAGACTTTCCCACCAACCTGCATCCTCTGAACTCTTTGTTTTTTGCATTGTGAGACAGGATTACGGTAAATTGTCCAGGTTGAACTCAGACCCAGGACCTTCCTGCCTGAGCCTCCCTGAGTGCTAGGAGGACAAGTGTACATTCTTTAGGACATCTTTAAGACCACTAGGATCCTACCTAAAGATACCAAATGGAACCCGGTACATAGTGAATAAAGTTGTTCAATAAATGAGCCAGGCAGAATGGTGCCTGCCTGTAACTTCAGCACTTGAGAGGCTCAGACAGGATGATTGCTATGAGTTCTAGGCCATCATGGATTATGTAGTGAGTTTAAGGCCAGCCTGAACTGCATAGCGAGGCCTTGTGTCAAATAAAAAAGTAAATAAATTTCCTCCCTCTCCATGCTCTCTGCCCAATGCCACTACTTTCACAGGGTTTCCCCACTCTTTTAGATACTACACTTGATCTTAGCCAAAAGGCCGAGAAGTGATCCCCCACTCTTTTAGAAAGAGCTTTGTTGACTCTAAAATGCTTTGTAACATTCTGAGTCATCTCTAAAACCAGTCACTGAGCCAAAATGAGGTGAGTGTATAATTTACTCAGTTTCAGAAACACAACTCTCTGCAACTCCATGAAACAAGAATTCATGAAGGTCCATTCTTTATCATGGCTTGAACAGATTAGCAGCCAAAGAAAAGTGCTTTGATAGATGGATGATTTCAGCATCAGTTCCATATTTCAAGCAAACAAAACAACCTCAGTATCTCCCCGCTCTGACTACACGTTCCTGTGATCAAGGGGTTTCCACGATACCCAAGGAAGGTTGTAATAAATATTAACCAAGACGAGGCAGAGCAGGAAAACTCTACTCTTCTTTCCTGGCTTAGTCATGTGAATGCAGTAGGTCAGAGGCTTCTGTGCTTTGTATTTTCTTGTGTAAACTTCCAACCCTGCACCTTCCTAGTGAGGAACAGCCCTTGTCATGCCCATCTCAGACTCAGGAAAGTGTGGAGCTGGCTAAGAAAGAGCAACTGTCTCATGTTCCAACATGCTGAGGAAGCCACCTAATCCCCCACGACTGCCCACTGGGTCACCCTTCATGGCTGAGCTCCTATGGGGCCATGTCCTCTAGAACATTCTAGACCCTCATCTGTGTCACCTTGCCATCTTCAAAGGCTTCATCCCCCCCCCCATGTCTCTGTTGGTCCTTTCCTAAAGTGTCTCCTGTGTTTCCCTTCTTCTATGTGTCTATGTCCCTTACACCTTTCCTAGAATACATGCCTAGTCTGATTTCTATAAATATTACTTTAAAAGAAGCCCATCTGCCTCTCCAGGCCTTGAATACTTTGGGCACATATGTGGACGGCATCTGGTTTGGTAACAGACTTTTCTTGACCTTCATCCACAACAACCTGTGGACTCGGATTGGTAGAATTCTTAGCCCTTTGTTCGTTCATTTTTGCCTAACACCAAGTCCCAGAGATCTCTTTTTTTGCCATAATCTCAGGAGAGAGCATTTGAATAGACATGGAAGATGGAAAAAGGACCTAGAGATGAAAGACTGAAAAGTTGCCTCCTCTGCCCTGCACAGCTATATGGTCAGGTTGTCCTGGTACCTAAGGCTGCGGTACTGACTCATCTGTGATTTGGGGACTAGTTTTACCTGAAAGGCAATTTACTCATGCTGAAGTTTTCAAATCCTTCCTGGGTTGTTAATGAGAACTGCATGGTGCTGCATTCCAACTTAGAACCATGGTAAGCGTACTCTCCAAGTGTTTTCTAAAGAAAGAACCAATTAAGAGGACAAGAATCCAAACACAGTTAAAGGGAAGGAATGAACTCTGGAGTTCTCTGAAACACTGGGGACTACAGCGCATAATAGCCTGAGCAGTTCATGAGAGAATAACGAGGAGAAAATGACAAGGAGATGGAATTGTTCCTTGACCTTTTTTGATCAGTACATATTCTATCCACACATTCAAATATCACACTATGCTTCATAAATATGTATAATTATTATGTGTTAATACAGTTTTTAAAAGTATACTTAGGCAGACAGAAATAAATGTTAACTACTTAATGTATCACTACATACTGTCTTCAGGTATCAAATTTTCATATAGTACCCTATAAATTTGGACAATTACAGTAACACACATGAACTGATCTTGATTGTATATTCACCGCCCCACCCACGTACAGTTCTTTCCACAGAGGCTTTGGAAAGCATGCTGAGCTGAGACCCAGAAGCAGGGGACGGATGGGGTCCTACCAACCACACCCACCCACCCTGCTATTTCTGAGCATCTATCAACTTGCCCATGGCCACTGGTAGGCCATGGACTGCTACTGTCACCAGTTCCACGTTGCCCAGGAAGCGATGCCACTCAGAGACTGCAGCAATATCCCTGGCGTAGGTTCACATGGCCAGCAGGCGGTCACCATTCAGCCCTTTCCAGTCCCTCTTCCCTGGCAGGTTTGGCAGATGCTCTTGTGAGGCCTGGCTGAGACGCAGACCCACCGCTCTGCCCTCAATCCCGCCACCCTCAAGGCATTTGCATATGGCCACTCCCTCAGCCAGGATCTTTACAAATCAAAAGAGAAGCACGTTTCCCCTTCTGGGCTCTCTGTGGCTTTGATGCTTTAGAATATGTTCCTCGAGTGAGAAGCCGAAGGAGAATAGCTGGAGGGGCCGTTCCCCTCCACCAGGGTTCCGCCCAATGGATTTGAAGAGGGTGGGCTGCCCAGAGGCCCTGGGGGCACATCTGCATTCCAGCTGCCAGGGCCTCTTCCCTTCTGCAGAGACTGTCAGCTGCGGGGTGCAGATTGGTTCCAAACCTTGTTGGGAGGCTGAGGCCCATTCTTGTAGCTTCACTCCTGCTCCTGCCCAGTTCTCCCTCTTCCTCTTGGGCTCTTCTCCGCTCGGGCCATCATTATCCTGCCTCCAGCCGACTGCACCGCACTCATTGCTCTTTTCCCCGAACCTCCTGCCACAAAGTTGTTGGTATAAATGGTTTTCTAATACTAAATCTGACCTCATCGCGTCCTTGCTGAAAACGCCCTGCAATGCTCGTGCATGAAGAGAAGCAACTTCGGGGTTTGGTCCTTCTCTCTCCACCCATCTGCCTTGATTTCCTCCTTCCTTCTCCGGTGATGCTGAAAGACTGTGGCTTGAGCACAACTGCTGACTTCTGCCTCTCCTCGGAGATGCTTCCGCCCCTAGAAACCACCTGCTCTCTGCATCATTGGCAGTTTTTAATACTGCTCAGCATTCAATTGACTCAGCTAATTCCATATTCCGGGCTGACCCCACATCCCCACCCGGAGAGCGGTTCAGCCGTTCCTACCCGTGTGTGCTCTACTTTCCCCCAGCCGAGGCCAGCAGAAGTTTGAAGAAGAGCTCACTTTACTCCAACTGTTTCTAAGGAGAAAAACCCTAAGGGACGGCAGTCGGGGGGAGCCTGGTGCTGAAGGCCATCAAGCAGCAGGCAGAACAAGAGGCACTGGGCCCTCAGCTGTGCACAGCCTGCTCGGCTGCCTGGATTTGTAGCTGCACCTAGACTTTTCCTTTTCACCAGCCAACAAAGGCCTGATTGTTTAAGCCTTTAGGATTGGGTTTCCTGATGCAGCAGAGAACCTTATCTGATGCCGCAGAGATTAATATTCTTCTCCTGGCAAGAAGCAGCTTCCCTTCGAATAAATAATAAAGTAGTAACAGCTTGTATGGACCAAGAGAGACCAGTATATGCAGCATGGAATCGAGTCAAGAAGCCTGAGTTGTACAAAAGTATTTTCTGGCCACTTTGTGAAGCTCAGGTTTCCTGTGTTTTATTCTTCTGTCTATAAATTGAGTCTATTTCCACCCTGCCTGTCATTTTCATCACAGTTCACAGTAACAGTCTGCAAAGAGTTACACTGCTTCTTTATATATGCGGTTATTTAAGAAATTATTAAGTATTTACTCTCTGCCTGACTGTGGGTATCACACACGTAAAAAACATGAGATATTTCCTGGCCCCTTTTCTGGTTTTGGCAAAGATTTATTGGAACACAGCTACCCCTGTTCGTTTACATATTGCCTCTGTCTGCTTCACTCGGCAACATCAAGTCCAAGTGTTCACGCAGAACCATGGCGTCCGCCCAACCGAAAGTATTTATTCTCTCACTTGACAGAAGAAGCTCACCAGCCTTTACACCAGGCTATTTGCTATAGCTTAGAGTTCTGGTTGCAGTAAACCTCCCTTCCCCAAAGTGTGGTACTGAAACACATATACCGCCCCAAGTTCTGCCTCTTGCAGCCCTAAATATCACATTACACCAGAGGAGAACAACTTTAAACACAAACTCAAATGAATGCATTGTGAATTTCTGGAATTAATTGGCACCCCAAGTGAGTCTCAGGCCCCACGAATCACTGTTAAGATCCTCCGTGAAAGATGGGCAAGAACTGTGCCAGCTGGTGTCCATGAACATTGAAGGGCAGACAGTATGACTCACCACAAGGAAGAGAGGTTTGCTTTGGTTTTTTTCCCCTTCAATTCCCCTGGTGCAATATGCTTCTCAGAACACGCTCTGATTTCCAGAATCCACAGCCCAGAAATCAGACAAACAAGACATGAGCCCATATCTAAACGTTAAAGTGGAAGTGGAAATCTAAAGATTAGTTGCCTGGTCTTGTCTTTTCTGTATTGATCTATGATGACTCACAGGTAAGTTTCTAGTCTGAATAAACTAATTTATTCAATTCCTGTTTCTTTTATGGAGGTAAGATTTCCATAAATCTCTTCTACTGTAGAGGACATAATACCATAAACACATTATTGTCCAATGCAGGAGGAAAAGCATAGACTATTGAACCCAAAAGATGCCTGTTTGAATTTGCAAATTTAAAATGTTCAGTAAACAGAAGCATATATTTTTCTTCCCAGAGCTGCAGTTTCGGTACAGTATCTTACATATGAATGCATCTCATGCAGTTGTTATAGAATCAGACTGGATCACATATGAAGACATCTAACACAGGTGCAGACACAGAGCCCTCTTTCCATAAATATATCTCTTTCCACTTTCCTCCACCCTTCTGCGTCTGACAATGAAACACATGCCTGAATCTGAACAAGACAATCACGGCCCCCCAAAATTTAAATTTTTACTGGGTTAAAAAGAAAACCAAGGGGCCGGAGATTTAGCTCAGTGGTTCCAGCGCCTGCCTCGCAAGCGCAAGGTCCTGAGTTCGATCCCGGTAACCACATAGAACGCTGGGCGTGGTGACTCACACCCACCAGTGATCAATACCACAGACCACAGTGCTGGGCATGGTGGCTCACATCTGTAACCCCAGCACTCGGGAGGCAGAGACAGGAGGATCGCTGAGTTCAAGGCTTGCCTGGGCTACATAGTGAGCTCGGGGTCAGCCTGAACTACAAAGCGAGACCCTGTCTCAAAAAAGAAAAAAGAAAAAGAAAACCAAAAAAGGGTTGTGTTCTATGATTTCACCCTCCCATTAACTCAACTCCCAACCCCAAGATTAGAGATGAGAATAGGTTTCTATTTCTAAGGGGACAGGATGCTCTAGGCATCAATCAGTAGTAACCACTAACAGAAACCTGGCCAGTAGTACCCTGTAGGAGTCTGATGGACACATTTGGATCTAATTGGCATGTGTTTGAGAACAGCCAAAAAATAGTGTCATACACAGCACAGATCAAAGCAAAAGCAAACTTGCTAACAGCCGAAGGGTTTGGATTGCCAAAATTAGGCAGGAATGTCTGGGAGGGTTTTTTTAGACACAGGTAAATGCCTGCTAGCTTATTTAGAGAAAATTTCTGAAAGACCTGATTTAGCTAGTTTGGATGCAAAACATGAAGTAATAAGAAAAAGCATTCAGGCTAGCTGGCAGCGTGGGTGGTCAAAGAGACCACTTACTTCCAACACCCCTCCTTCTGGGTAAATTGGAAATTAATTAATATTCATTTGGGGCTTTGGCATAATGAGTAGCTGGAACTTTTCAGTCAGACATCTGTGTCCCTGGGTTAAGCTCAGATATGTCAATTGTGCTTAAAAACACACTGAGGTTCATTAGTTTTAGGAGAAAATGAAATTTCTCTTTTTAATAAGAGCTGACAAAGAGAATGTTCCTTTTTAATGCTAGCATAATACAGAAATACCTACCATAATTTAAATGATAAGTAAACCCATTGAATGCTGTTAGTCTTTTCGTTGTCATAACTTCCTAAAAATTGTGGACTTTCTTCCCAGAGAAGTATATATATATATAAAACAGTTTACGAACAGTTTCAATATTGACCAACTTCCTGAGGACCTCTTAGAGACTCTTGTGGACTCTATACTTCCATAAATTAGAAATTCCTTTATTAAATCATTAAATTAAAGGACAGCAGTATCAACTAAATAACAGTTTACTTCTATAGCTAACCAGAGCTATCAATTACGTCTACCACAGCCAATGCCCATTTTTTTTTCCAGATATTTATTGGTACATTTTATATACAGCTCACAATCACAGACAACATTGGGGAATCTGTACCAGTATACGATACAAGTTAATTCTCATTTTTACCTACATCCCTACCCACCCATAACTCTCCACCCCTTATATACATGCTCTTTCTGGGCTATCACGAACTGAGCTGCTATGAACAAAAGTGTGCATATGTCTTTCCAATGTGATTTTTTAAAAATTCCTTTGAGTATATTCCTAGCAGGGGCTTACCAAAAATGAGTACATTTGTGTAATACTTTCCTATTCTCAGTATCTCTTGAAATATCTACTAATAGCAATAGGAAGTCTGTGTCCCAAACTCTCATATAACCCTAATATCAAATTATTTGCAAATGATAGTAGGAGGCATTCGGGTGTGAGAATCATTCCCTCACTTGAGTACTTTTGAGCATTTGTTATGTGAAGTATCCAGTCAAGTATTCAAGCCCTCAGGAGTACCAAGAACACGAAGCACTTGTGATGTCCCACTTTCACTGAGTTTATGCCCAACTTCAAAACTTGACCCCATATTTACTATATCAAATTACTAAGTTTTACAACATTTCATTTTCTCTTTAAAAATGTTGAAAGCTTTGGGCCGGAGATTTAGTTCAGTGGTTCCGGTGCCTGCCTCGCAAGCGCAAGGTCCTGAGTTCTATCCCGGTAACCACATATAATGCTGGGTGTGGTGACTCACACCCACCAGCCATCAATACCACATACCACAGTGCCGGGTGTGGTGGCTCACGCCTGTAATCCCAGCACTCGGGAGGCAGAGACAGGAGGATTGCTGAGTTCGCAGCAGCTTGCCTGGGCTCCATAGTGAGCGCAGGGCCAGCCTGAACTAAAAAGCGAGACCCTGTCTCCAAAAAAAAAACTGATGAAAGCTTATATCTTCTAAGTAGTGGCAAACACCACAGCAGACATCCAAATTTTTTCTCTTATTGTTATCCCTATTATCTCTACTGTGGGGAGAAAATAAGTCTATGGGGTAAGCATAAAAGATCTTAGGAAATCCCTGTTCTGACTGGACACACACATTACCAAAGGAGTCCACAGGCACTGGAAACAAGGGCGAGAAGAAGTATGGATTCATCGCTCTTCGATCTGTCAGGCTTGGAGTGACTATTTCTAGAACATGCCTTCATTATCAGTAGCCATTAACCATTTTTGAGTTGCCCTTTGGCTGTGACAGCTCTTCCAACACACACCGCACTGCTTTGCTACCAGAGCTGCCACCTTACATTTCCTACAGCATCAGTGTCTTGGCTCTTACCGTTGTTGAAAGTCCCTTTATGTCCATTTGCCATCTACAGTTTCTGGCCTTCCATCTTTCAATCACTGAAATCTCTCTCATGGCAACATAGCCTTCAATACACAGGAGACATCACCTCACCTTCCCTTTTAAGCTTTCCGAGATCAAGAAGCAGAAAGCCAGGAAGCCTGATGTCCAAGTGCCAGGAAGTAAATATCTTGATAAGAAGTAAGTGTGTCTGACATCAATACAATGGCTCCAGGATATCACATGAAGAGTGTGTTCCATTCTGTGCTGTGGATCTAGAGTACTACACAAGCTGTCTTAACAGGTTATAAAACTAATTCCAATCCATACAAAGAAGAAATCCTGGTATCCTTGGACTATTGAAAAGACTCAGGCTATCACCTTTAACCAAAATGTAAGAGACGAGAGAAAGATAACGAGGACCAGAATTACCATGGAGAGATTCAGTGAGAGACTGGATTTCTAACAAAGAAACCACAATTCTAGGATTTTGTAAATAGAAAAACCACAAAACCCCATTGTTCTATCAAGAGAGAAGAATAAGACCTTAAAGCCAGACATGTTTCTGAATTTCAGTCCTCCAGGGAAATGTTGAAATCAATACGTCAAAGACTTTCTAAGCAAACACTGAAGAAAGCCATTAGACTACCAGAAAAATGTAAGGATGAAGAATGAAATATAAAGTGAATTTTTGAAGACCTGACCCATTTTAGAGAAAATCACATAAACAGAAGACTAGAGTTCTTGACAGCTATACAGTGCAGAGCAAAGAAAGTAGACAGTACAGAAAGGAATGGAGAAAGGTGGTTTGTGTTGAAGGGAGTCAACCTCACAGACCCAGAGAGCATGTGGACTGAGTTGGAGCATAGACCACAGATAGTGATGGACTCAGATCTAAAATGGGCTGATGGTTGAGGCACAGTCACAGTTTGTCTCTCTCTGTCTCTGTCTCTGTCTCTGTCTCTCCCTCTCTCTCCCCCCTCCACCCCCTTTCTTTTGCAAACAGAACCTTAAATAAGGTATTTGTGCTTAGGCTATATATCAATGGCCTTCAAAAGAAAGTAAAGTGTCGGGGCCGGAGGGTTAGCTCACTGGTTCCGGCGCCTGCCTCCCAAGCGCAAGGTCCTGAGTTCGATCCCGGGTCACCACATAGAATGCTGGGCGTGGAGACAAGCCCACCAACAATCAACACTGCATACCACAGTGCCGGGCATGGTGGCTCACGCCTGTCATCCCAGCACTCGGGAGGCAGAGACAGGAGGATTGCTGAGTTCGCGGCGGCTTGCCTGGGCACCATAATGAGCTCAGGGCCAGCCTGAACTACAAAGCGAGACCCTGTCTCAAAAGCAAAAAAAAAAAAAAAAAAAAAAAAGAAAGTAAAGTGTCTGGGAAGAACTAAGACAATTAGCATTAGTGTTGACCCCTGACAGAAAATCCTTCCTACTTGTGATACTCAGAAAGCCACAGCGTAAGAAATACTCCTTGACCACTCAGCTAAAAGAGGACACTACTAGTCAATAAAACTCTACTATGTATACACTGTTCCTGATCATTCAGCTCTGTCATTCTAAATGTAGGCAATCGAAGGAAAACATGTTAGAGAAGCCTACAAATAGTGGGGGAAATACCAGTCAGTATTCCCAGGGGGATTAGAATAGAGAATGCATTTTAAACAGGATACTCTAGAAAAGGAAAATATGTAAATATGAATATACATCTGAAGATTAAATACATTATTGCTAAGATGCACAATAAAATAGGGTTGAAAGATAACACAGGATATCTCTTACAAAGAGAACACAAGAGATGGGGACA
This sequence comes from Thryonomys swinderianus, assembly GCA_004025085.1. Taxonomy (NCBI): domain Eukaryota; kingdom Metazoa; phylum Chordata; class Mammalia; order Rodentia; family Thryonomyidae; genus Thryonomys; species Thryonomys swinderianus. The sequence goes on from PVIC010045960.1 coordinate 14,095, forward strand.
CGAGATCAGAGAAAAGATGTGGCATGGAGGATAACTCAAGATTCAATAGTTGGGCCGGAGGGTTAGCTCAGTGGTTCCAGCGCCTGCCTCGCAAGCATAAGGACCTGAGTTCGATCCCCGGTTACCACATATAATGCTGGGCGTGGTGGCTCACGCCTGTAATCCCAGCACTCGGGAGGCAGAGACGGGAGGATTGCTGAGTTCGCGGCGGCTTGCCTGGGCACCATAGTGAGCTCAGGGCCAGCCTGA
>PVIC010045961.1:0-14433 GCA_004025085.1 Thryonomys swinderianus
AGGGAGGAAGGGAGGAAGGGAGGAAGGGAGGAAGGAAGGAAGGAAGGAAGGAAGGAAGGAAGGAAGGAAGGAAGGAAGGAAGGAAGGAAGGAAGGAAGGAAGGAAGGAAATAAAGAAAAAAAAGAGTACCTGTGGGCTGAGGTTGGTGATTAGACCCAGGTAGACATTGTTCATTTTCTGATGTTATCAGCTTTATTGCGATGAAATTGACCTACCATAAAATTCACCCTTTGAAGTTGTACAGTTCAGTGTATTTCAGTATATTTCCCAAGTTGTGTGACCATCATTTATATCTAGTTTTAGATAAAGAAGAAAAAGAAAACACATCTTCGTCATCAGTCACTCCCCTTTCTTTCATTTGACATCGCAATCCAGCCCTAGGCAGCCACTAGTTTATTTTTCAGTCATACAAATTCACCGATTCTGAACGCTTTATAAAATAAGATTATATAGCACGTGATCTCTTAGGTATGGGATTTTTTCTTTTAGTATACTGTTTTCAATGTTCATTTAGTTTGCAATTTCTGTCAACATCTCATTGTGCAAATTTATCACATTTTACTTATCTCTCCACCATTTGATGGCATTTGACTTCTGTCTAATTTTTGGCTCATAAGAACACTGTGAGTTGTTATGAACATTCATATACCAGTTTCTGTGGGACATATACTCTTGGGTATATATCTAGAAGTGGAAGGACTGAGCCACACGGTAACTCTATGATTAAACATTTGAGGAATTGTCGTATTGTTTTAAAAAATGTCTGCATTGGTTTTCATTCCAAGCAAAAATGTATGAGGGCTCTAATTTCTCTATACCGCTTAACATCTTTTTGATTATGGCCACCCCAGTGGGTGTGAAGTGGTATGACATGGTGATTTAAACTTATATCTCCCTAATGACTAATGTCATAAGGCATCTTTTGCTTGGGTATGTGCTTTTTGGACATTTATACGTCTTTTTTTTTCCTGAGGAAATGTATACTCAGCATTTTGTTCATCTTTAAATTTGGGTTATTATGTAGCTATAAGAATCCTTACATATTCTGGATACTCTAAAGGCACCTGATTAGATTTATATGTTTTTCTTTTCTGTAGCCTGTCTTTTCACATTCTTCACATTATCCTTTGAAGCATAAAAGTTCTTAGTTTTGATAGGGTCAGGTTTATTTATTTCCTATTCTATTATTTGAGCTCTTGTTGTTTTTATCTACAAAATCACTGTTCAGCCCAAGGTCATGAAGAATGACTTTTATGTTTTTCTCTAAAAATTTCATTGTTTTAACTTATATCTACATCTGTGATCAATATGACTTGAATTTTGTGTATGGTGTGAGGTAAGAGTTTAACTTTATTCTTTTTCATGTGATTTGTGAGCAGTTCTAGCCTTGTTGAAAAAAATTCTTTCTCCATGGAATGTCATTGTCCATTTAAGTAAAAAACATTTGAGCAGAGACTTGGGGATTAGTTTCTGGCCTCTTAATTCTGTGGCACTGATCTTCATATCTACACTTTTTCTAGTATTGTATGTCTCGATTAGGGTAGGTTTTGCAAGGTTTGAGAGAGAGGAACTCTGAAACCTTCAGTTTTATTCTTTCAAGGCTATTATGGCTATTGAGGGCCACCTAACGTTCCATATGTATTTGAATATTAGTTTCTCTATTTCTACAAAGAAACCAGCTGAGACATTATTTTTTAATTGATTTTATTGGCACATTTCATATTACATATTATGGTCAGAATCAACATTGAATTTGTACCAGTACCTGATAAAAGTTAATTCTCATTTTTCCCATTCCCTTGCTCCCCCAAGTTCCCACTCCCTATATACAAAAGCTGTTTCCTTTTTTATCATCTAATTTTTCTTTTCCTTCTTTACTTACCCCACCCCCTTTTCTCTTTGAATATTTTACTATTCCACAATACCTATCATACATTTTAGAATTAATTTACACCTTTAGTTCCTCATAGCAGAGAGAAGATATAGAAATGATCCCTGAAAGTATAGCCTTCAGCTGAGACTTTAATAGGAATTGTACTAAATTTATGGATCGGTTTAGGGAATATCATCAATGTAATATTAAACTTCCTAGTTCATAAATATGGGATATCTTTCCATTTACTTAGATCCTTTTAATTTTTAAACAATGTTTTATAGATATTATTTAATTGTTTTGTTTTTACTTTTTTGCTATGTTTACACCTATTTTATTCTTTTGAAGACATTATAAATGTGCCTGTTTTCTTAATTTTGTTTTCAAAGTGTTTACTGAGTATCTATAGAGTTATAATTGCTTTTGGTATATTGATTTTGAATCTTACAATGTTTATTTGCTTTTTTTTTTCCAGTATTGGAAATTGAACCCAGGGCTATGTAATGCTCTATTTCTGAACTATATCCTCACCCCTGTTTATTAGTTCTAAGTGTCTAAAACAAATTTATATAGGATTTTTTATATACAAGCTTATATCACCTGTACATTTATATAGTTATTACTTCTCTTATTGTCTGGATATCTTTTTCTTCCTGTTTCTTGTGTAACTGTCCTTTCTAGAACAACCAATATAATGTTAAATAGAAGTGCTGAAAGCAGACATCTTTATCTTTTTTGTTGTTGTTGTTGTTCTGGGCAGCATTAAATCAATGTTAAATGTGACTTTAACTTTGTGATTTTCATAAGGTGCTTTTGTCAGGCTGAGAAAGTCCTCTACTATTCCTTGTTTGCTGAGTTTTTCATCATAAGAATGTTGGATTTTTGCCAAATTTTTTTCACATGGCTTTGTGTTTTATTCTATTCATATATTATATTACTATTTTTGTGTGTGTGTGTGTGTGTGGTACTGGGATTTGAACTCAGGCCCTTGTGCACTGAGGTAAGTGTGGTACCACTTGAGCTAAATCCCCAGCTATATTGCATTTCTTAGAATAATTCCCACAGTGGGTATAGTGTATGACCTTTTTTATTTGCAGTTGAATTAAATTTGTGAATATATATTTGCATTCATGAAGGATATTGGTCTGTAGCTTTATATCTTTGTGATGACAGTGTTTTATACTTATTGAGAACTGTTCTATGCCCTGACACAGGATTTAGTCAAGGAATTTTCCATGTATACTTGAGAAAAATGTTTATCACACTGCTGTTGGGTAAGATGTTGTACAGAAGTCTGTTAGATCTAGTTGGTTTATAATATTATTCCACATTTTCTTGGGAATCTTCTGCCTTGCTCTTTTATTAGTTTCTGAAAGTATGATGTAGAAGTCTCAAAATTATCTAGTCTTCCCTTCAATTCAGTCAGTTTTTACTTCAAACATTTAGAAGTGCTATTTTAAGTGTATATGTGCCCATAATTGTAATATCTTTTTGATGAATTAATCTTTTTCATTTTGAAAATCTGTAATTATTTGTAGAAAGTTTCTTTTTTTGTTTTAAAATCTATGTTTTTCTGGTACAGACATAACAACTTCAGTTCTATTTTATTTACTAGTTTCATGAAGTATAATTTTTGGTTCTTTTATTTTCAACTTATCTGTGACTGGGAGACAGTTCTTATCCCACCACTTTAGGCATTCCAGATATACTAGCATCATCCTCATTATTAATTTCTTTCTGACCAGCTATCTCTGATGAGTTTTCCTGTAGTCTTCTGAGGTGATATATTGTTATGTAAGTACATCATCATAAAAATGAAAGGCAGGTGAGGAGTATTTTTCAGGTTGCAATATTGCCTAGAGGCATGTATGCATAGAAGTTTCTTAGCACTGCTGACATCAAGATTAAACTGACATCTTCTCCAGGTGCTGGTATTTTTTCCATGATGTCTGGCACATTACTACTACACTGTGATAAGACCTGATTTGAATGCTCGTCTAGAAACCCAGGGTCTTCCTCTTGAGAGCTGGGCATCAGTTGTTGTCAATCCTGCTATGGTGTGCCTGGCGCCCACCTCATCCTCCCCCAGCATGCCTGGCACCGGAAAGGAAATGGTGTGTAAGAGGAGCGCTGGAATGTTCTAGTTCTGACCTTTATGTCATTGTTCCTCTATTTTTCAAGACAAAAGAGATTAAACGAAAACTGGACAGGAGCCATTTTGGGGCACATGGTTGAACTGCTTTTCATCTCTATAAATCCAGAAGGTTTAAAAAGACTCTCCCCTTTAGAGCACTCCCTGTTCCCATCCTGATCTTTATACTTTCCCAACATTAGGGAAAGACAGGAAGTTTTCCCTGTGGGTTTTCTTCATGACGACACGATAGGGCTGGTTGATCAATCCTAGGGGAAACCCCAAGTGAGAACACACCTAGGGTACATACATAAGCAGAGCCATCCTGCATTGCTTGTACAGCAGAACAGCGCTCTCAGGGCCCTGGGCATCCAGCACCAAGCAGACCTGTTCTCTGAGCTGAAAATGTGCCGTAGCAAGAGTTTGCTCCTGGCTGCTTTGATGTCATTGGTTCTGTTCTACCTCTGCTGCCAGTTGGAAGGTAAGTGCTGCCCTTTCTGTCAGCACAGCAGGCAGAACAACTGTTCTTTACCTCTAAACCCTAAGGGAGAGAAGCCTTTTAGCAAGTGTACAGGAGGGAGTGATGCAGACTGTCAGCTCATTCTCCAGGGGAGGAGAGCAGGGTTCCTGTTGCCCAGCAGGTTTCCCCTTTGCTGTTAATCTCAGCAGCTCTGGGGCGCGGTGGACTTTCAGAGGCCCTTGAACTTCAGGACAAGGCCAAAGCACTCTTTTTAGGATAATGTAAATTGTGTGACTTAACCAGTCTGTGAGGTCCTGAAATGTAGGAAACACTTCTACTTCTTCAACTTTTTCACTTCCCAACTAAATAATGTTAGTGAAGTTCAAAACATATCCTTCAGAAACAGATTATGACATGCGACTTTCATATCCCTGCAGGCCTCAAGGATTTAGCTTGTCAACGAACTAATTTATTACTTAACCCAGGGCAGGTTATGGTTTAACTCCAGGGAGTGTCCAAGTATTGCTTTATTATTGCTTTTAGCAACAGGTGCATGTTCAAATGTCCATGTTGAATTTACAGGAACAAAATTTAAAATTACCATTAAATAATATTACAATTGCAAAATACATGAACTGTAGCTCCTGAAAAATCAGATCTTCCTTTGTAATCCTATTTTCAATATTGAGTAAGATAATAGGTTAAAATGTACCAATTTACTAATTTTTAGAATCCAGAATGTTTATCTTTTAGATTCTTTTTCCTCTACCTCCCTAGTGCTGGGATTACAGGCTTGAGCCACCAAGCCTGGCAGATTCTTTTTTTTTTCCAAGTGGCATGAGAGAGAAGGGATTATATTCTTGAGTGAGTAAAGTGAAATAAACTATTATCAACTTGCATTTCTTCCTAAAAATATTGTAGTACTGAGAAATAATGACTTCTAAAATTGTGCTGTTGAACCCAAACTCGCTGGCACCCCATTTTTTAAAAAGAGAAATGGAAACTATGTTGAATTTGATCTCAAAGGTCAAGATAAATTTCAAAGAGATTAGAACACTTTCATGAAATAGGTTACTTAACATATAAATGAGGGCCTTAGTATTTCACAGCTTGACATAGTTCCATAATAGAAGTCATGGGAGAAGTTGATTGACAGGACTCAATATCTTTCATTTCTCTTTTAGCAGCAAGCAGCTTTGATTGCTGCCTTGGATATACACAACATCGCCTTAACTACAAATTGATGGTGGGGTTCTCAGAGCAACGGGCCAGTGAGGCCTGTGACATTGATGCTATCATGTAAGTTATGAATCACACACCTGGTAATCTTGCGAATAATTTTTTGGAGTATCATTCAGAAATAATCTACATGCAAAGCTAGCTTGCCTAGGAAATATCTAATTTAACTCATTGTAAATAATACTGAAATGAGGCAGAAGCTTAACTGCTTGAAAAAAGGAAACATACTGAGAGTGGAAATCACTTCCTGAGATAATTTTATATGGTATTAAATACTCTCTCAGGAGTATTCCGAAGATATGTTTTAATGCGGAAATCTTTTATCAAAAATGATTGGAGTTCTAAGTAAAATCTTGGGCTAATTATACTGTCACACGTACTATTTCTGACTCATACAGAGTACTATATTTTACAGTGATTTAAGTTATTGATCAGATATGTATTATTTATTTCTTATAAACCAGAGCAGCAGCAAAATTAAGTAACAATTCTGGGTCTTTATTTTTCCAATACTGTGAACTCACTTGTTGCACTGCAGATAAAGTCAAGGCAAATCTCTTGCATTTCTTGCATTAAGAGGTGTCTTCAGCATCTTTTGGACTTCACTTCAGTAGCTGAAATGTTTAGGATGTAGAACAGTGAACTGGAATGTGAAATTTCCATTATTTATTCTGTGAAAAAGCATTTGAACTTGTTAAATGCAAATCAAATTTTCTGATCTTTCAGCTTTTACAGAAGAAAAGGATTACCTGTGTGTGCTGACCCAAAGCAGGTCTGGGTGAAAAAGGCCATCCGTTTCCTCAGGTATGGGCCAGGACTGGTAGAAAAGGATGGGGGTGTGGAGTAGTGGAACACGGGCTGGCTGGGGTCATTCAGTCTCAGTGCTGAGGGATTTTTAAAGCCAAAATTTGAGTTGGGCCATAAAAACAAAAACTGTATATTTCTATTTAGAGATTGTCATTGTTTCATTTCATAATCTTTTTATGATTTTTCATAGTATGTATTAGTTACCTTTATACATTTGATAGTCACCAGTTGCCTGCTTCTTGCCTCAGAAAGGATTCCTATTTATATAATTTACAGAAGTACCTGACATTAGGTCATTTGTTAACACTTGAAAAATAAACATGAAAGAGGTCAATGTTTTCCAGTTACACTAATGATAAGGGTAATATTTTCAGTAGATAGCACTCAACATTAGTAGGCCACCGGTATTGGACTTGGAAACACAATATAAGTGCTAGTATTTATTCCATTTCTGCAATTGGCAGACTATCATGGTCAAAGTCTGTCCTTTCTAACCTCAGTCTCTTTATGGACTCTGAACTGTTTTTTATTTTGAGATGAGAGTCAGGATATGTGGAGCAACCCTTAGTTCCAAAGCCACTCCCTCAGACCAGTCACCCTGTTAGGGATCACACATTTCTACTTCTTCTCTTTACAGCAAAAAAGTCATGAAGATATAAAACTTTATGCTCTTTCGGAATGAAATTGGACACAGACCAAGAATCAAAAGAACATGGCTGGCATTGGAGGTTTCACTGCACATCACTTAGCACTTACCTGATTCATGTCTTATTGGACTTGTCCAGTTGATGGATTGATTCATATTGCATCATAGTTTGCTTTGTTTAAGCACCATGTAGAGTCAAGCTCTATTTTATGTTAAGTTATTTATAGCTGTAGAATTTATTTTTGTTTAGCTATTTATACTAATTTCTCATAAGCTGTGGCATAGTGCAGGGTATAACATATTTGGAGGAATACAATTCTGTTGGGTCTTCTTGCAAGTAGTAAGCTATTTTTTAAAAGAAAAAGTATTTAACTTTCCTTTGTGTGTATAATTTTGTTTCCTAAATTGTTATAATTACCTTATAAAGGAGAAACATGATTATAGAAGGGTAAATATTGAAAATAAAAGAACCAAAAAGTTACTTGTTGATAGTAATACATTATTTATTAAGGTGTGTATTGAAAATATTTAAAGGGAAGCTATAAATGTTTTATGAAAATTTGTATTCTTACTGGACTGTTTCCTCCTTGTTCCTCATGGCCCTGGACTTGAGTCTATATAAATGTCATGAGAGGTATTCTTTAAAAAGTCAAAGCCAGGGCTAGAGGGTTGGCTCAGTGGTTCTGGCGCCTGCCTCGCAAGTGCAAGGTCCTGAGTTTGATCCCGGGTAACCACATACAATGCTGGGCGTGGAGACTCACGACCACCAGCAATCAATACCACATACCACAGTGCTGGGTGTGGTGGCTCACGCCTGTAATCCCAGCACTCGGGAGGCAGAGGCAGGAGGATCGCTGAGTTCGAGGCTTGCCTGGGCACCAGAGTGAGCTCAGAGCCAGCCTGAACTACAAAGCGAGACCCTGTCTCAAAAAAAAAAAAAAAAAAAAAAGTCAAAGCCATTTACACTGAAAATTAGGAGGCTCTTTTATTTGAGATCCATAGCTCAGTGTTTATTCATATAAAGTTCTTAAACACTTTGTGACTGTAGGGACACACTCAGAAAATACCACTACTCAGAAAATACCTGGAGAAACCAGTCAATCACTCTATTGTTGTGTAACTAAGCAGGATGCTAGGAATGGTCATTTCAACACAGGAATGTGTCTGTTCTTTAAAGTCTTCTTGAGCCATCTTTAAGGAGTTTTCAAAAGGTAAATCACTCTTGGGAAGTGCTTAAAAACCAGTTGACTCTCTAATGAGATGGGAGACTTCAAGCATGTAAAAGCTAGTAAAGTTCTTAGTAGTAAGGTGAGGAGACTCTGAACTCATGTCATTCCATCACAATATTTGTGTACCAAAGCTCATGGAATGCCTCAACTCCAGGTGGTCTGCCTCAGTCTCTGCAGGGTCTGCAGGGTCACTGAGGCAGGTGGGATCCCAATAAAATACAAGATACAGATGCACAAATCCTCCAAACAGGACCAGGGCAGAGGCATGTTGCCCGCAGAGGTGCTAGAGCCGAAGTCTGTGCCCCACAGACTTCCTATGCCCAGGCGGAGTAGTCCTGAGTCATCGGGGAAAGTATGCTCAACATCCTGTTTATTTATTCAGCAAACAGAAGTTTAGTGTTTATTATAGGGTAGGCAAGGTGCCAAGTACTCGGGAGATTAAGTGACTTAAGACTTGGTAATTTGCTCATAGATAATTAGGGTTAAGCAATGTGGTGAGGGAGAGGAATTAGAGTTCAGGCTATGACAACACATGATGAAAATCACTGTAATAAGTTAAGTCATGGATGCCACTGGGTATCTTTAGAGAGCTTCCTGAAGTAAAGCATATTCACTTAACTGTATTAAGCAGCTGATGTCCCATGAATTTGACACATACAGAAAATAGTTTTACGTGGTTCAGCCCAATTCTTGAGCTAGGTATGAAAGACTAGTAGGAGGTAAGCAGTTGGAAAGGGGCTGGAAGGAACACTTGGAAACAGGAGGGAGGATGTCTCAGCTGTCAGAGTAGCTGAGGGTGGGTACCACAGTCATTCACTGGGCAGGAGGTAGGGATGCTAATCCTACAGGAATGCTCAGGAGAGTTCCGGACAATGAAGAATTGTGCCACTCCGAATGGCAATCACACCACCACTGAACAATGAGACAAATGTATGCAGCTAGAGGAGGTGGGGGCGGAGCAGCTGCACAGGGAGTGAAACTGTTACCTCAGTTCAGTATAGTGCTTTGAGGAAGAACTTGGAAACACTAGGGAACCACTGAAAGTGTAAAGTCAGGGGAGAGGGAGGAGGGTCAGAACAGGAAGCAGAGGAGCCAGAGACAGCTGCAAGGAGTGGGCTGAGAAATGGAAAAGAGTCACCAGAGGCCACAGAGAAGGAAATCTCCAGAAGAGTTGAGTCGTCCATCTTGAAGTCCATCCTAGACACCATTCCTGCCACCTTCATTGGGAGGCCTGGTTGGAGCAGTGCAGCCAGAGACAGGCCCTGTCAGGGGCAGCACATTTTGCTGACTGCTGGGAATTATCACCCATCAGCCTTGCAGAGTGAGACAAATTCTGTCTAGTTTCCAAAGGTATCTGAATCTTTTGGGACCAGGATCATTAATACCTACTGGGTGGATTTTTGGAGGCTGAAATCTCCAGGGCAGGAGAGCAGCTTATTAATGAACAAGAGAAGAATCAAAGTGTCAAGTACACATAGGCAGATGAGTTGAGTAAACCACTTGAGGAATCATGTACAAGCATAAAGCTGATGCACTGAGCTTAGGACCAGAGTGCCGGGCCTTGTGCTGTAATCTGGATACATTAGTCTTGCTGGGCTAATTGTGGATTAGCAACACTGCTGCTCTCAGTTCAGTTTACTTTTCATTTTGGAAAATGTATCTCCAATTTTAAGTAGTATAATTTACTTGCTGTACAAGGCACACATGTATGTAGGTTGACGAATTTTTACATATGTACATTCTGGAGTAGCAACCTCATTCCTTAAGGTTAATAAACATTTTCATTTACCTGAGAAGGGTCCCTGAGGCCTCCTTCAGCCCACGATGCAGCTGGACTGGCCCAGTCACTACAGATTGGCTTGGCTCTCTATTTAATGTCCACAGGACTACACAGGACACGGTCTATGTTATCTGGCTTCTTGTGACTGATTTTTAATTATATGTGTAATTTGTGAAGTCACTATCACTCTTGGATTCAGGAAATAGTGATAAACGTTCATCAAGATTATTCCCTTCCCAGGAGTGATATGCGAAGCTCCCAGATAAACTCTTCTGGCTTTGCAGTCTTTTTTGAGGACCTAGGTAACTACCACTAATTTATCATCCAAAACCAGTTCTGTTTTTGAAGGCCTGAGGTTTTCAGCTATGCACTCTCCAGAAGTCTTCTGTGTGAGACTGCTTATAGACAGCTCCAGGTGTGCCCCCGATTTCTCGAGAGACTTGCTATTGCTCAGGTTGTCTCTAAGTTGCTCAGTGACCCCGTATGTGCGGTGCCCATTAGTGTCAGAGGTCATTAAGAGGACAGATGAGATGAAGATGGGATGTCGTTTTTTTGCGTCTGGCAACCTAAAATTATTCATTTCTGTAGATCACTGGTAACTTTGGATATATTCAGAGAGATAGTACGGAAGGAAATCCCAAATGATAGTAATTTGAAGACTGAATAGTGACAAATATTTCAGCAATAAGAGGAGACAAAACCTAGAAGATGGAATATTTTAATATCGAAAGATATTGAAATGGGGGAGATTGAAATTACTATGATTCTATGAAGAGCAGTGGATCAATCCCAAGAGGTAGAACCTGTGAATAAAGAACGCGAGTATATGGGTGAGAATTTTACAGTTTGGGACAGAGGAGACTGGAGTTTGAGTGTGTCGATCCTGCTGTCTTTGGAGGATAATGAGCAAGTGCAGGGCAGGGGCCGGGCTTTGAGATGAAAGGAGAAACTTTTTTTTTTTTTTTTTTTGCTTTTGAGACAGGGTCTCACTTTGTAGTTCAGGCTGGCCCTGAGCTCACTATGGTGCCCAGGCAAGCCGCCGCGAACTCAGCAATCCTCCTGTCTCTGCCCTCCCGAGTGCTGGGATGACAGGCGTGAGCCACCATGTCCAGCAGGCATTGTGGTATGCGGTGTTGATTGTTGGTGGGCGTGTCTCCACACCCAGCATTCTATGTGGTTACCGACTCAGGACCTTGCGCTTGCGAGGCAGGCACCAAAACCACTGAGCTAACCCTCCGGCCCGAAAGGAGAACCTTTGACACAGAGACATACACAGGGACACACAGAAGGACTGCTTCAAGGGCTTGAGGCTCCACCCAAGTCGAAGATAATGAAACTACGGTGTCTGCAACTGGCACTCTCGATGTAAAATGGTAAACAGCAGCTGGCTCTACTAATGGAGATGTGGTTTCAGTGATGGGGGGCTATAGAAACAGGGCTGAAGTGCTGCACAGTGAATTCTGGACTGCAATCCAGAGAGAAAAGCATCCGAGATACTGGAAGGAAATGGAAAGGCCCTCAGATAAAAGGCCTTAATGTGGTCAAAGAGTAGGAGATTCGATGGACTGGAGGAATTTGAGCAGCTTCAGTAGCCAAAGTCCAGGGTGTGGCTGTGGTTGTAGGGTTCAAGTGCGGTGTGACTCTGAGTCTTAGTCACTTTCCTCTTTCTGGGACAAAATATTCAACACCTACAATTTAAAAGAAATGAAGATTATTTTGGCTTACGGTTGTTAGAGGGTTCTATCCATAATGGGCTGGCTCCAAGGCAGAAAGGATGGTAGAAATGTTCAACCATGGCAACCAGGAAGTAGAGAGAGAACAAAGTTGGGAACAAGAACACACTTTTCCAGGTTGCACCCTCAGTCACCCACCTCCTGCCAGGCCCCACCTCCTCACAGCACATTCAGCTGTGGACTCACTGATGGATGGATCCCGCAGACGAAGATGATAACTCCATGATCAATAATCGCTCCTCAAACACATATGATTGATCTTGGTGGACATTTTACATCTAATCCATCATATAAGACTATCAGGTTGGACTTGTCATCCCATTGGGATGGGGCAAATGCACAAAACAGACAGAATTTGTAAGGAGACCCATGTACCTCTCATCCAGTGGCCACTGGCAAAAAGCCCACCTTGTTGCATGTACATCACTCAACTCATCTTCCAACCCTTCCCCATATTCCCTGGATTACTTTACGGAAATTCCTTAACTCAAATTAGTTTGTCTATAAAAATTTTAATATATATATATAAAATTTAAGGACTTTTGAAAACACATTTCATCATCATATATGTAAAATTCAGCACTAACCCTCTAGTATAACCAAATAGCTAGTCAATATTCAAACCTTCATGTTACTGTTTATTTTATGAAAAAATAAAATAATTTTATAAAGAGATAATCAGACATTGAAAATAATTGATATTGTATATCATTATCTTCAAAGTAGTTACTCAGATTATACAATATAGACAAAATGATTCTCTTACAAAAAGAAAAACACAGAAAATAGCAAAAAGAACTTAAAAGAGTTAAAGTAATCATATTACAGGGAAATGTGCATACTCATGTTTATAGCAGCACAAAGTGGCGTAGTAGCTAGTTCTTTGAGCCAGCATGTATGTCCATCAACTGATGAACATGGCTTAGAGGTGAAAGTCATATTTCTGATTCATTCATTCATTCATTTGCTTAACAGATGAAGAGATAATGACTGAGGACCCATTGTACCCCAGGTACTGTCCCCATTCTGTGGGGACAAAGTTAGGGGTTTCATGTAGCTGGTAGTTTAGGGCAGGGATATGACAATAAAAAGTAACAAATAAATGTACGCTATCAGGAAAATCATGCTGGGTAAAGGAATAAAGTGTTGGTTTGGGTTGAAGACATTTCCATATCTGTGTAGCACATAACCAAACAGGATTTTTCCTCTTAGAAACAACGCATATTAGGTAAGAAAGTCAGATTTCATTAAGTCTCCTCCAGAGAAGCATCTTAAGTTTCAGAGATGTCATGTCTCTGAGGATTTGCGTTAGACCTTGGTTTCCACTCACTATGAAGGTAGGTCATGAAGTAAAATGTCTAAAATTATGTTTTTTCTGGATTGACTTTTTAATCAAGTGTCAAGACTCCCAATGCAATAAACTCAAGTTAGGAAAACTTACATGTATTTTCAGACTGTGATTTGGTGATTTAATTAGCCCAAAGCAGTCTTGACAGACATTGAGTTTGGGGTTTTTGCAAATTTGCTTTCTTTCTTAGTTTTGACTCCATTTAAAACAGGTGAGTGATGTTTATGGTACATTTGGCACAGTATTGCAGCCATAGAACATGCTATCTACAGTCTATACTAGTCCAACGTAGTCTCCATTTGTTAAATTAATTAACATCAAGGCACTTTTAGCATGGAATAGTTATAGACATCAAAGATTCATTTAGAATTTTTTTCATTTTTTTTCTTGTTCTTGCTTTCCTCTTCTCTCTGAATAACAATGACCTTAAACCATATATTAAATTTAAATCCTTATACTTCATGTGACGAGAAAGTGTTGGATTTAGGTTTATTCAGACTCAGGCCACAATGCAGTCAATGTTTCGGTGCTCAAATATAGAGAAAGAAAGAAGTTCTCCCTCCAGAGGGTTGAAATTTAGAGATGGAAGAGGAACCAAAGTCTGGGAGATCAAGAGAGCAATGTGAGGCTTGTGCTATAAGGCTCAGTACCTGTGTTTCCAGGTTCACTTCTGACACTGTCTGCTAAGATCACTCTTTTACACAAATACCTTATATGAATGGTTCTGCCACATGCAATTTCTCAGATGGTGCTTAGCACTGTGTTGAAGATGGAACTATACTGATCAAGTGGCTTTGACTGGCAAAGCTTCTTCATCACTGAGTAGAATGTCCCTGAATTATATGGCACAGCTCAAGGCAGAAGCTGGGACATGAGACTTTCTAAAGTGTGGCTCCTTACCTGCGGGGATGGAGAATGCAGAATGCTCTTCTCTTCCTCCTCCCCTTCCTCCTCCTCTTCTTATTCTTCTCTTTCTCCTTCTTTCTCTTTCTTTCTTTCTTTCTTTCTTTCTTTCTTTCTTTCTTTCTTTCTTTCTTTCTTTCTTTCTTTCTTTCTTTCTTTCTTTCTTTCTTTCTTTCTTCCTCCCTCCTCCTGTTCTTCTTCCTCTTCCTCCTCTTCCTCCTCTTCCCTCTTCCTCTTCCTCTTCCTCTTCCTCTTCCTCTTCCTCTTCCTCTTCCTCTTCCTCT
>PVIC010045962.1:0-14431 GCA_004025085.1 Thryonomys swinderianus
TGCTTTGTAGTTCAGGCTGGCCCTAAACTCACTATGTAGCCCAGGCAAACCTTGAACTCAGCAATCCTCCTGTCTCTGCCTCCTGAGTGTTGGGATTACAGGCATGAGCCACCACGCCCAGTGCTGTGGTATGTGGTATTGATTGCTGGGGGGCATGAGTCACCATGCCCAGCATTGTATGTGGTTACTAGGGATCGAACTCAGGAACTTGCACTTGTGAGGCAGGTGCTGGAACCACTGAGCTAAATCTCCAGCCTTTGATGGAACTTTTTGTTTGAAAGTTTACCTCAGTAAACTATCAGTCAATAAACCTTCTTTGAAAAATTAAGTTTTGGGCTGGGCATGGTGTCTCATGCTTGTAATCCCAGCACTCGGGAGGCAGAGGCAGGAGGATTGCTGAGTTCGAGGCTTGCCTGGGCTACATAATGAGCTCAGGACCAGCCTGAACTACAAAGCGAGACCCCGTCTCAAAAAAAAAAAAAAAAATTAAGTTTTGGTAAAACAGTCAACCAAAGAAGTATGCATATTTTTTTTGGTAAGACTGGGGATTGGATCCAAGACCCCTGGTACCCAGGTACATCCTCAGTCTGTTTTTATTATTTTGAGACACGATATTAGCTAATCACTAAGTTGCCTGGGCTAGATACAGTATTCCTTCTTCAGTTTCCTAAGTGTTGGGATTAAGAGATGCACCACAACACACAGCTGAAATACAATTTTTTTTTTCAGCACCGGGGATTGAACTCTGGCCCTTGTACTTCCAAAGTAGGCGTGGTACCACCTGAGCTAAATCCCCAGCTGAAAATATAAATTTTGAAAGGTCAATTTCAAAGCATTAATGGGTACCTAACATCATGCATACTTTAGATACCAAAGTTTGTATACACGTAACGATGAACACTTCTTCATCAAACCTTTAGGCATAATCTGGGTATAATCTTTCTTGCAAGTATATTTTTCTGGCATGGGAAATATCTCAAACCCAAGAGTGTGCCTAAAACCTTAGAATCAAATAAAAGCCTCTTTTTGCACCTATCTATCTATCTATCTATCTATCTATCTATCTATCTATCTATCTATCTATCTATCATGTTTTCTGAGATAGGGTCTCACTATGTAGTCCAGCTGGACTTGAATTTAGGGTGCTTCTCTTTCCTTAGCCCCCAAGCGCTGGGATTACAGGTGTGTGCACCACCACACCTGTTAGGAGCCTGTTTTCAAAGGAAAACTTCAGGTTTGCCCTCCCCCTCCCTGTGCTTCTTCTCTGCCCGCACCCCTCCAATCCTTATAAACGCCAGGTGGGAGCTTTGTGCAATGATGGTAAGTGCTAATGGTGTTCAGTACACACACCTGACAGATGAGGAAACAGGCTGAAGGAGTTAAGGAGATGATGTGATTGAAAATTACAACTTTTCTTTGATTGATGCCTATATATCAGTCTTGGCAAAGGCAGCTCATCCGTTCATCAAAGACCCAGGATAGTTTCCCCTGGGAGCTTGGACAGAGACAGTGGAGGGCCAGCTGGACATGGCTGACAGGTGGTAGGGCCAGGGGGCTTATAATGTACCATCAGTTCTCATCTGGGCATGTGAGAAATGTCACACAAGCCATTCAACACAATAGCATGTTTTTGTTCTTCATCCCTATTTTGAAGAGAAACCCAATGGAGTCAACTTTTTTCTTCATTGTGGGGCTGAGGATCGAACCCAGGACCTCTTACATGCTAGGCCCATAATCACTTTTGAAGGTGCTTAGAGTCTGGGCAGGAAAGCCCCGGTAAATGTAAAAGGACGGTTAATCTCAATGGCTCGTCACTTACTGAGTCAACATCTAAGACGACTCCATGGAGCCCGAAGGTTTTCAACATTCCTCGGATGGCAAACTTTGGCAAAGCAGTTCCAACAGAGCTGCTGGCTACGTTATTGCTGTCTGGAGAACGGGTTACGACTGTGAGACCTGAGGAGGCAGAAGAAGTTTCTTCAGAGGAACTACCATCTCACCTTGAGGCCCTATATCTACAATAGTTCCACAGCATTTAACAGTATTTTCAGTTTGGCTATAACCAGAAAAGAAACACAGCTAAGCATGGATGATAACCTGACAAAATGTTATAAAACACTGACAATTCACAAGTAAAAAGATAAGTAAGGGGCCGGAGATTTAGCTCAGTGGTGCTGGGGCCTGCCTACCAAGCGCAAGGTCCCTACCTTGATCCCTGGTAACCACATACAACAATACTGGGCGTGGTGGCTCACGCCCACCGGCAATCATATACCACATACCACATACCACAAATACACGGCTTCGGCTTCGTGGCTCAAACCTGTAATCCCAGCACTCAGGAGGCAGTTGCAGGAGGATTGCTGAGTTCGAGGCTTGCCTGGGCTACAAAGTGAGCTCAGGGCCAGGCTGAACTACAAAGCGAGACCCTATCTCAAAAAGAAAAAAAAAAAAAAGCCAGAGGAAAAGAGCCATGCGATATGAATCCATCTCTAGGAAATGTCAGAACCAGTAAATCCATAGAAATGGAAGGCAAAGCACCAGCTCCCGGAGCCTGGAGGGAGGGAAGGAGGAAGGGAGGGAGGGAGGAGGAGTGAGGGACATAGGATTTCCTTTGGGGAGGGTAAATAAAAACACTAAGGAATTAAGACAGTAATTTGATGTTTGCACAACTCTGTAAATAGTCTAAAAACTTCTGCTGGGTCAACCCTGGGGGCTGAGATACACTACGTATGTCCTCTACCACTCCAGCCCCTAAAAGGGCGAACTTCATGGTGTGTGAATTATATCCCCTTCCATGATGTTCTGCTAGTTTTGCGAAGGTCATCAGAAGAGGCATGGTTTTAAAATTTCTTTTGAGTTTTTCTGCTTTTTTTTCCTCGTGTCTTTGAAATAAATAATTTTTTTTTTTTGAGACAGGGTCTCGCTTTGTAGTTCAGGCTGGCTCTGAGCTCACTATGTAGCCCAGGCAAGCCTTGAACTCAGCAATCCTCCTGCCTCTGCCTCCTGAGTGCTGGGATGACAGGCGTGAGCCACCACGCCTGGCACTGTGGTATGTGGTATTGATGGCTGGTGGGCACGAGTCACTAGTTGTATGTGGTTACCGGGGATCAAACTCAGGACCTTGCGAGGCAGGCACTGGAACCACTGAGCTAATCCTCTGGCCCAATAATATTTTGTTTTGAGACAGGTTCCCGCTGTGTAGCCCATACTAGCCTCGAACTTGTACCTTGGTCTCCCTAGTGTTTTACAGATGTGCTCCACCACGCCTAGATTTTTAACCAAAAGACTGTATTTTATTACAGTTCTAAAGAGCCCAGTAAACCCTGGTCAAGAGATTTTAGTTCTGAAGCTGGGGCTGAGTATAGAGACCCTCTGGAGCCTCAGCCCGGGCCCCGCTGCCCTCCCTCACTCCCAGACCTGGCTTGGCCAGTGAGCAAGGGAACATAGGAGCAAGCACCAGAGGCCAAAGTCGGCCTCTGCACACCACCCTCCCTGGCGGTATTTGTGGGCTTCCCGTGGGGGCACCTGGAAAAGGCCAAGTCACTTCGGGTGAAGAGGTCACGCAGGGAGAGACACCAGCCCCATGGGTCCTGCCTGGGGAAATTCATCTGCTTTTTCATCCAAAATTTCATAGGTGAAGTAAGGAGGAAAACAAAACCTTTTCGAACTTTGTCAATAGTGAACTTGTTTGCTTCATCTTTAATGTCCTCAATGGTGGGAAGATAAAGGTCTCTTGGGATGCCGCCATTTTCCTCATAGAGAAATTCAACCGTCTGGCGGGCGATGTCCACCATGCCTGAAAAACACAACATACTAGGTAACTCTCCACAGGGTACACAATTTTGCGATCACCCATGACACTGACCGGTATCTAGGACAAAATGACAGGGAATCTTTCATACCTAGTTTGTAGGGGATGTGCCCTTTGGCACCTACGCAATTTCTACCAATTCTAAATACCAAATGCATTATTTCTAGGAATCTCTCAGATCTCTCTCGTGGAAACACAAGTACAAGTGTGCAAAGGTACAAAAATATTCAGTGCAACACTGGTGAATAACAGCAAAAAATGGAAATAACCAGAGTTTATCCACACAGATGGTTAAAAGTGGTGGTCTACCATTATGGAGTCATTTCATTTTAGTTAATTCAAAAAACAAACTATAGTACAAATGGAGAGGATCAAGGAAGGTGGGTAACATTGTTTCTTACTTTATAGATTTATGTGTTATGTGTGATTTTACTACAATAAACACATCTTGCTAGTTTAAGAAAGACAGAGAGCTAAGCCACATCAACTTCTGCTAAGATTTTCTCTGTTCTTTCTTTCCAGAGAGTACATATTACTACACTCAACGGCAAAAGTGGTCACTTCCAAGTAATAAACCAAGTCAATAAGTCCAAAGAACTAAAACAACAAACAAAACAAAATAAAACAAAACAAAAAAGAAAGAAGGCATTGTGGGGAGTACAGTGAGGTAGGGCCCCGTGTTTCCATTTGTATCTGATGCCTTAGACCTCACAGTGCTTAGGAAGTTGTGGGCAAAAGAACGGGGGTTGATAGTACCTGCTTTTAAACAGGCCGATCTCCATCACACTTATCTGCCGTTCTTTTATTCCCTGGCCTTGCTGTAATGAAAAGGTGTGGCAATTTTCTGAGCACAGTTTAAAAGGGGTACAATACAGAAAGATGCTTATGGAAAGAAGCATCAGACAGAATAAACAAGAACTGTGGCCTAGCATTTGGAGATTACAGAATGATAATCTCTGCCATGTTTTCAAAAGTAGTGGAAAAGAGAAAAACTATTATCCTCCTGTATTCAGGAGGAACCAAACTTGCAGAGCCCAGGGCTGGTTTCATGAGCCTTCCTGGGGGACCTGATGCCAGGAGGTCGATCCACTCCTGCAGCAGTGGTCCTCTGGACACAACCCGCCTCCCTATCTTCCTTTCAGGATCTGCCATTGCTCTACAAGGGGGAAACTCCACCACCACCACCACCACCGTCTTCATCACTTGGACGGTTAGAGGTATAGTAACTGCACGCTTACTGGGTGTCAGAAACTGCTCTTAAGGGCTTGAGCTGTTATCAGCTATTTACTCCTGGTGTACAGGTAAAGTGGATGCCGTTATTAGTTCACTTTTAAGGAAGAAGTTCCCACAGGTGGCAAACAGCACATCTGTAACTTCAGATGTGACTGTTAATCACCAGGCCATATAGCTTCCCATGACAACTGTTCCAGCAACATTTAGCAGCCCACAAACCCAAAGCATTGAGTTACCTTGACAAGCAAAAGCCCAGCAATGGAAGCAAAAGACATCAAACTCCCTGACAGGAAGAAAATACCAAAATACCACTGTTGGGTCAGGTGTGACATTCGAGAAGTGCCTCTCCTGGTTTACATCTACCTGAATCTCTCCAAACCATGTAATGAGCTCCTGTCGAGAACAAAAAGCACCAGACCTAGTTGTAAGGCCCCTTTGATCTGGTCCAGGCCTGATTTCCGCTCTGCCTCGTTGCGGAAACGCCTTCGGATGGTGGGAAAAACCTTAGTCTCCCAGGCTTTCACCAGCAGGGCATAGTGGTCCTCCTGGAAAGAGAAGGCAACTTGGAAGCAGAGGAGCGTGTGGTGCAGTGAGCATGCCTTCCCTCCCTCGCAGCTCCCCCCAGATCTGCCCCAAGGCCAGCAGTGGCAGCTCCGGGGCGGAGTCCATGGGATGCGGACCCCTCGGAAGCAGGGAGGAACACTCAACAGGAGCAAGCTCTGCCTTGCCCTCGAAAGCCACAGAGGCGCATCCTTGGCCCTCTCCACTGCTGTGGAGTTTACTAACGAAGTTTTTCATTTTTCCAGCACCTGGACCTCCACTCGGCCACTGAGCTGGCAGACACAGATCCTGGTAGGTGGATTAGGAAGATGGATATGGTAAGATGACTGCTCTCACACAGAGACCACCGGAAGAGTAAAAATCCCGGCTTTGCACGCTCCTGTCAGAATCAGTGCTCGACTATCTTGCCCTTGTCACCAGGGAGCTAAATGAGCGCTAGCCAGGCCTAAGTCAGGCCCTCAGGTCTCTTACCTGTGGAATGTCATCATCATCATCATCATCGCTTTCATCGTCTGCAATGGGAGGAGGGTGAGGGTCTGGGCCAGAGGTGATGAAATTCTCATAGCTGAGCTCAACTTTATAATGACAGGAGGTGTCACTATCATACTCTGTAATAAAGCACCATGACAGTGCAATGTAAGCAAGAGGAGGCTGGGAAAACCATGTACTTCACACCCTTGAGCAAACCAGACTCCCTGACTTTGCATGAGGGAAAGACTCCTAGTAAGCCAAGGAATAAATTAGAGTCAAGGAAAAACTATGAATCCCAAGATGTGTGTGTGTGTGATTCATTCAACTCAGAAAAGAATCTGGAAAGTTCTTTACTATGAGAAAAAATTTTAAAAAGACCCTTGAAACATTTTGCAGAGCAGTATCAAATATTGCCTGAAGATAGCTTTAGTTTGACAAGCTCAGATTTACTAAATTAAATTATGAAATTTCTCAAAGATTCAGGAAAGTTTTTAGTGCACGCCTAAATACCCACTGCTCAGATTCATGGTGGCATTTTATTATCCTATGATGATGTCAGTTATTTCTTGATCTGACAGAGTCTCAATATGTAGCCCAGGCTGGCTCTGAACTTGCAGCAATTTTCCTGCCTCAGCCTCCTGAGTGCTGGGACTACAGGTGTGGACCACCATGCCTGGCTCAGTTATAAAGCAATTTTTTAAAATGAGTAAAATCATAAAATGAAGAGGGGGATTTCTGTTGTCTGACACCATTCTTTTTTTGAAATTTGTTTTATTAGTACATTTTATATACACATTATGGTCACAACTGACATTGAGAATTTGTATCAGTACCTGACACGACTTCTCATTTTTTCCCATTTCCCTGCCCCCCACAGCTTCACCCCCATATACATAAGCTGTTTCCTTTTTTTAACCATCAAATTTTTTCTTTCCCTTCTTTGTTTACACCTACCCCACTTTTTCCCTTTGACATCATTCTGCTAGCACCAAACATGGCTGAAAGGGGCAGAGATGTGCTTTCCCACCCAACCTGGGTTCTTCCACTGGGTCTGCAACCCAATGGGACTTGAGCTTGCAGCCTCAGACTGAAGAGGGAATAGCTCAGGCGAGCGGGCTTGTAGGGCAGTCGGCGCTCACACTCCTAGGGAGCAGCGGACCCCCAGGAAGCAGCAGCTTACGTTGCTGAGCGGTGGCCACAGCGGCAATGCGGCACGGTGGTCCGTGAGTGCCTGGGTCTGAGGCAATACTGGTACCAGCATCATTGTCACTGTCAGATGCCATGGCAAAGGGCAGGGCCTCAAAGTTGGCACTGATCTCCTCTGCCAGGTCAGTGCACAGGTCAGCGGCATTGCGATGGGCTTGTCCCTCGGCATAGGCAAATGGGCAGGAGCCAAAATTGGCTCGAGTTTTGGTATTCTGGAAAGGAGAGCATATAAAACACTTGAAAGGATTTTGGTTTCTTTTTTATTTATTTAACACCCTAGGTAGACTTCACTCAACGTTACATCAGAAGGACACTCTGAGGCGGGGGCTGGTGTGCCCGAGTGCCCAGAGCACTGCTCTTCCCGCTGCCCCCACTCAGCCTCTTGGCTACTCAAACACAGGACCTCTCGACTGCAACCCGCTGCTTCCCACCCGAAACCCCGCGTGTGTGCCCCCCCCGCTGGAACTCTTTCCTCCTACTCTGCCTCACTGGGAGCAGTGAACACTCTAGACCTGGCTTGAACATCGCTTCTTCAGGGACGCAGGCACATGAACAGACTGGCTTGGGACCTGCTTCCACAGAACCGAGCATCCTACTTGCAGCTTTTATTAAGTCTGTGATTACACACAGAGATTTCAGTGATTGGTTGACCAGTGCTTAACTTCTTCATCTGATAATTCTGTGAGAAGATACTGTGTCTGATTATATACCGAGCTTGATATAGTGCCTGAGAAATTGTGAGTATATGATAATTTGCTGAATGCATAAATAAATGAAGCAGGCTGCTTAAATTTCTAGCTTTTTTAATTCATTCAGTAAATAAAGAGATGAAGGATAGATCAGAGATACGCTATAAAGACAGTAACGTATCTGTATCTTGTAGGGAAACCATTGACTGGTTTAGAGTAGAGAAAAAAACATCATAAATAATCCTTTTTTTTTTTTTTTTGCAGTGCTAGAGATCAACCCGAGGGCTATACATGGGCTAGGTAAGTGCCTTACCCCAAGCGCCCCCCAGTCCCTGACTAACAGTTTTAAGGGCTACTGTGACTGCTGAGGAGAAAGCTGTGCAAAGGGCAAGAAAAGGCCTAAAAGGAGCTAGAAACAGTGACCGATAAGCTGCCTGAGGGATGATGGTAGACGGACCAGGTGGTCGGGGGAGGAAGGGGCTAAATGGTCGGGTTCTAGATGCAGTTTGAAGGAAGAACAAACAAAATTTGCTGACATGTTGGGGGTTGAGCAACTGAAAAAAGGAGTCAAGGAGGAAGGTTTTTGGCCTGAACAACTGGAAGGCAGGAACTGCCGTCTCTGGATGAGGAGCAGCAGCTCTGAGTTCCGGGAAGAACTAGGCCCAGTCTTGGACATGTTCACTTCCATATGCCAGACAGACAGAGGTTTGGAGACATTTCCTAGTCTGTGGGTGTTTGGGCTTGGGTGTCTGAGCAGTCTAGGGTGGAACCATGAACTCAGGCAGACAGCATGGAGTTAGTAACTATGCTCCACAGAGCCTTAGAGACTCCAGACGGGGAGGCTTGTGAGTCTGTAGCGGAGATCCCTCCGTTAAAGTTCTGGCACACAAAGCACTCCACGGTTGTCACTCTGACCACCTCCCTGCAGAATCACTTCCCTGACATCTGAAAGAATAGCAGTGCTCCTTGGATTGCTTTTCAGAGATGAGGCCGGAGGGTCACAGTAGTTAAGCACTATGTTTCTGATGGAGCATGACCCAATCAAAGACGGTGGAGTCAACAAAGGAAGAAGCCCCCTTGCTGAGGCCCACTTTGCCCTCCTTGTTTTCACTGTGTGCCACACAGCCCCTACAACAGTACATGTGGGTGCCGTCTACCTCCCCTCCCTGACAGGAACAAATGACTGAGAATGAGCTCTCCTTTCCCAGCAGGTAACTTGCCTTCTTCTGAATGTGAACCACAGGCCACATCCCACCAGAGACATCTTCGAGGTAAGGAGAGAGGCGCTGCCCACAGTATGTGAAGTACACCCGGCCCTTGGCCGGCTGCCCTGGAGGAGGCGGGGTCCCCTCGGTTCTCTCCCAGCCAATTCCTGCCACGTCGCCTGCAGCAGAGAACGGGACGAGCACCACACAGTTCATCTCTTACTGTCAAGTAAACCACACGCCAGTGGGAACAGGCAGTGAGGGGGCCAGCGATGACAGAGGCGGGTCTCGCTAACACACAAATCTCCTGTTTCTTGTTGCTACATTTACTTAACTTTAACCCTTTCAGGCCCAAGTTTGAGATGAACAGGAGTACACAAGCTAAAAAGCTCTGGCCACACTCACCGGGAGAGAGAGTCACATCTAAGCGGACGCTTTTCCACTGCAGCAGACTGGAACCGTTGTAGTGCACAGCCCGGCCATTGCTAGGAAGGAAGCAGAGGGGGGCAAAGGTAGGAGCTGCAGCCACGCAGTGGGCAGGGCGACGGTAGCACACGTGTCAGCAGCAGTGCGAAGAGTGGTTCTCCTTCCCAAAACATAAATATCTCTCAGTGTTTTCTACACTGCAGGATGCAGAGATTACTGTGATATGACTTTAGTATTAAAAACACCCACACTGGTATCACTAAGGGCCAGAGATGGTGAACCGTTTAGACTCAGTGTCACATTCAACCTCCAACTCACTCATTCACTGCAAAGTGCCAACACCACAGTTACACCTCAGTCCTGGGGTTTTGATCTAGAAAAAACAATTCATACAATATCGTCTTTTATCTTAAAAATGCAGCAACACACACGTCACAGCAGACTGTTAGCACTGAAATCTCTAAAAGGTTCGCCATTACTGGTCAAGGCTGCCTTCCCAGAAAAGGAGTACAGGCTCGTAGGGACACACTTGAGAAACAAAGGTAAACAGGATCTTGGTGCAGAACATCTAGCAAGGAATCATGCAATAATACAGTATGCACTGTGAATGTGCAAACAGGGAGAATAACATGCTTCTTTCTCCAAACTTATTTGGATGAAGACTGAACTCAGTTCTGGCTTTCTGAACATTTGTGAACACTTTGTAGGAAGCTACTCCTCTCTGGAATGCAAACCCACTTTTTTTTTTTTTTTTTTTTTACAGTTTTTCTCTTTTTTGCAGTACCAGAGATCAAATTCAGGACCTTGTGCTTGCCAGGCAGACACAGTGTCACTGAGTTACATCCCCAGCCTCCACTTTTCCTTTAAAAAATAAAGGCAGTCATATATAAATTGTACCGATGAAGAATTCAATTTAAAAAATAAATAAATCAATAAAAGCAGTTGTAGCCACTTACTTGTGGAAAAGGCAAGTACCCACTGGATTGGTCCAAGCCCCATCTCGTTTCTCTGCTTCTGTAGCGAAGCCAAAGGAAACTATTGGTCCAGTATCGTCATCAGTGTCTCCATAGGAAACAATTTCAATTTCCCAGTAAAAAGACGGGGCCTGAAGAGACACCAGTAGAGGGCGACAGTCAGATGAGTCAGCCAGGGCCGAACCGCGGGCTTGTCCCTCTCACCAACTTTGTGCCACACGCACGCCGTCTCACCTGGACGGGCAGAGGTGAGGTGGCGTAGATGAAAGTGCCCCGAGGCAGACCTCCTCCGGCGCTGGGGTCGGCCAGAAAGGTGACAGAGGTCAGGTGAGACGAGAACATGCAGGCTCGCACGGGAGGAAACACGCGCGACGGGCTCCAAGTGATCTCTCTGGGCTGCACAGGAAACTGGGTTTAACAGGACTGCAGGCACAAGCCCCGCGGCCCTCTCAGAGAAGAAAAGTGACTTGCATCTGACGGTATGAAAACACGGATGTGTAAAAGTATCTGTGGCGCAGGGCCTTTCACATGCAGGCAAACACTTTCCCACTACCCTATACCTCGTTTCTACATTACCTTTTTGGTTTTTCCTATGTCTAGACCTGTTTCTCTAGAAACAGTTTTTACTCTGTAAATGTTATTTTTAATAAACTCTAATATTTATCCCTGTATTTCTTGTGCTCACTGTGCTATTCTTACTTTCCCCTTAGGCACTGTTTTTCTTCCATTCTGAGAACTGGTGGAATTCTTACTTAGCCAGCATCCTTCCGTGCACGTGACACTTAACCTCAGAGTGCCTTGTGGCTACAGGGCGATTTCAGTTCAGTCCACAATCAGAAGTCACATTGCTGTGACTTAATGTTCAGCTCAAAGCTCCACAGAGGCACTACGGTGCTAGTGATGGTTTCTCTTTTTAGGTTAGTGGCCCAATTTTCATAATTTTTGATCAATTTAATTGTTGAAACTTTAGGCTTTTCTATCAGACAAGGGATACCTTTTTCATCCATCGATTTCACTATATTCTACAAAAATAATTGAAAGATGCACGTGAAGACTTTGCTGCAATGATGTGAATCAGATCACAACTGCAAGAGCAAAAGCTAACTTAGATGTCTGTCCACAGAAACCCGAGGGAATGAACTGGGGACAAGCAGGTGTGTTACTGTCCAGCTGCTGAAATGGAAAGGGGTTCACCGTCTACTGAGGAGAAAACCTGGATTCTAAACAGTCTGAAGAAAAACCCATTTTTTATTTCATACTGTACACCTATGTGTTGATGGTAGTAACTCAAGATTTGTAATTTCTGGTGATATGTTTTTCTTTTTATGCATTTTTGTTTCATTGCTGGGTATAAATCTCAGGGCCTTGTTTGTACTCTACACTGGCAACGGCTTTGGCCCTTTAAAAATTTTTTTTCTTTTTTTTGCAGTACTGGGGATTGAACTAAGGCTGTTGTGTTTCCAAGGTAGGTACAGTACCACTTGAGCTAAATCCCCAGCCCTTAAAAATGTATTTTTAACTTTATTTTTTGGAAAAAATTTCAAGACCACAGAAAAATCACAAGAATATAAGCCTTGTACACTTAGCTAGATGTGTCAATTATTTTATATAATTCACCCACTTAAAATATATGTCAGCATTTTTAGCATATTTACCAAGTTGTGCAACTATCACCAAAATCTAATTGTAGGACATTTTTTCCACCCAAAAAAAATCTGTAACCATTACAACTCAGTCCTTATCCCTCTAACTCCTCGCTCCAGCCCCCACAATCAGTGATCTATCTGCTTCATCTATAGATTTGACTGTACTAGAAATTTCATATAAATGGAATCATAAAATATATGGCCTTTTTATGCTACTGGCTTCTTTAACTTAGCTTAATTTCGTGCTTATTTGGGTCACAGCATGTGTCAGTACTTTGTTCCTTTTTATGGCCAGATAACATTTCCTTCTTGGATATATTATGTTTTGTTTATTCATTGGATGTTTAATGGACATTTGGTCCATTTTCACTTTTAGCTATTGTGAGTATTGCTGCTACAAACATTCAAAGATGTAGCCAGCCATCGTGGCTCATGCCTGTAATCTCAGCACTCAGGAGGCAGAGACAGGAGGATTGCTGAGCTCAGGGCCAGCCTGAACTACAAAGTGAGACCCTGTCTCAAAAAAAAAAAAAAAAAAGAAGAAGATGTACTAACTTTTAAGATTTTGCTACTTTTGTTTTTTTAATCATTCCCATTCTTTCTCTGAATATACTTATTATAAAGTGGACTACAGAACTGAGATTTTTGAAAAGCTCTCTTTTTCTGTTAACATACAGAAACTTTATAAATTAATAAATTGTGCTCCCTATGTCTTTGCAGAGCACACATTTCTAAAAGACTTTGCAAACACTTGTGGTAAACGTTAGCATGCTGCCCAGCACCCTTTATGCCTCAAGTGGGTGTGGGCCTGGAGGGCTCACCTGTCTCCGATCAGCCTGCAAGGGCGGTGGCGGCGGCCGAGCACAATCTCGGTAGAGCATCCTCAGCCGTTCACACTGCACCTCCACAACCGCAAGCCGCTCTCCTGCAGGGAGACACATCGGATCTGTGAAAAAACCACCTACAACCCCCGAGAGGGTGCTGGTTCTGCGGGGAAGCACCCCAAACAACAACCCACTCTTACAGATAAGTGAATGGTTACAAAACAGCAGATAGCCCGAGACATCTCTGTCTACTACATGGGACTCAGCAGCATGACAACTGGGCATGTGTACAGCTCTGGAGCTGGGCTGCTGGATTCAGGCTCTGCTCTGTTATTCACTATTCACCATCTCACTTCCAACATGAGAGGGTAATAATACCTATGGGTCTCAGGGTTTGGGGAAGATGAGATGAAATTATTCAAGTAAAGCCCTTAGCGAAGAACCTAACACAGGACAAAGGTTCAATAGATGACAGCCATTATTCTTATTATCTAATGGATGAAGGCTAATTGTTTCTTCACAGCTAAACAGATTAAAAAAAAAAACTGATGTCTACTGATACCTATGAGGTCTGCAAACCGCTAGAAGAAGATGGAGAATCAAGACAAGTAGATGCCCCTGTAGGCACTTCCACACACACATAATCAAAGCACAAGTCCAGATGCAGATGAGTGCTCACTGACTTCATTTGACTGATGACAGCACTTAGTTAGATCTCAGGAAAAAACAGAATTTCCATAAACAGAGAAGGGAATTCTAGGTGGGTTGACACTATGAGAAAAGGTCTGTAACAGTCAAATGTGAGAGGTAACAGGAATACCCTATGTGATATTCAAAATGGAGCAAAGACCTAATTTTAGAAAACCCACAACTA
Organism: Thryonomys swinderianus; assembly: GCA_004025085.1. NCBI lineage: Eukaryota > Metazoa > Chordata > Mammalia > Rodentia > Thryonomyidae > Thryonomys > Thryonomys swinderianus. The sequence continues at coordinate 13,924 of PVIC010045962.1, forward strand.
AAAATTATAAAACTATGAAAAGAAAATATAGGTGTAGAACTGGATGTTGTAGCACATGCCTATAATCCCAGCATTCAGGAGGCTGAGGCAGCAGGACTGCTGTGAGTTCAACGTCAGCCTGAACTACACAGCAAGACCCTGTCTCAAAACAACAAACAAAACACATGCTAAGTGAAAGAAGCTTTATCCAAAAGACCATAAAGAAGAAGGATAAATTTGCTAGGAAGATGTATCAACTTTGAGACCATAATGTTCAGTAAAATAAATCAGGCCCATAAGCTTAGATGTTTCTTATATGAAAAACTCAAAATACATATAATTTAAAGGGGAAAATCAGAATAATAGGAATCAGAGAGATCTTTTGCAAATGGGAAAGTGCTCTAGAGATGGAGAGGGATGGGGAAAGGGAAAAGGAAGTAAAGAGAGTTAAGATGTATCAGGTACACATACCAACTCCTGGGATGAATGTAAACACTATGTACTGCAAACATACACTAATAAAAAAAAA
>PVIC010045963.1:0-14417 GCA_004025085.1 Thryonomys swinderianus
CTTCCTTCCTTCCTTCCTTCCTTCCTTCCTTCCTTCCTTCCTTCCTTCCTTCCTTCCTTCCTTCCTTCCTTCCTTCCTTTCTTTTCTTTCTCTCAAAGCAGAGTCTCACTTTGTAGTTCAGGCTGGCCCTGAGCTCAATATGTAGCCCAGGCAAGCCTTGAACTCAGCAACCCTCCTGCCACTGCCTCCCAAGTGCTGGGATTACAGGCGTGAGCCACCATACCCAGCAATACCAGTTTATTTTTAATGATGCTGATCTATTTAGTAGCCATATGTCTTTTGGCCCAAACTTTACATGTAATTCCTTCTGGGACAAAATCTAAGTGTTCTGTTCTCTATTGTACCAAATTGTCACTATAAATCTGTCTAAAATCTGTAGAATATACAGATTATTACCATGTTTCATGTGAATTTTAGGCTGCTTTGAAATTTTTTCTGCCATATTAATTAGTTCAGTACCCTAAATCTCAGTCTCCTTCGAAGTCTCAAGACATGGGGAAATGCAGTCAAATTTTCTTACAGGGTAAAACATGAAGCCTCTAGTTCAGTTGCCAGTGGAGTCCTTTATTCCCAGCTAAAATCTCCTAAATCTGTCCTTTATTGTCTGCATTTATATCACCACTATGGTCTTCTGAGCTCTGATAAGAATTCTTCTTTAAACTCTTTTTACAGTATTCTAGAGATTTTCTGATACACATATCCGAGACTTTTAAAACTCCTCCATGTACAAGTTCCAAAGGCTTTTAAACCACAATGTCAGGTATAGCCACAGCAATGATTCCACTTCTCTGGTACCAACTTTTGGTATTAACCAGGCTTCCAGTCTGCTGTACCCACAACTTAGAAGAGGAGATATTTATTTGGTTCATGTTTTCAATCTGATTTGCTGGCTCAAAAGAAGAAACATCATGGTGGACCAAAACTGCTTCATTTATGCCAGCTATGAAGCAAAGGATGAGAAGACTGCTATAGTACAGGGTCAAAGGGCCAGGCATAGGCCTCAATTCCAGATCTCTGTGACTTAACCAAACATAGCTATAATCAATTTCAAACTCCTCCCTAACTACCACAGATGATTAACTTTATGTATCTACTTCAATGGGTCATGGGATGCTCAGATATTTTGTCAATCATGTCTAGTACCTTTGTCCAGGTATTTTCAGATGATACTAACATTTTAATTGGTATGTGGGATAAAGTATATTACCCTCTGTAATGTGAGAGGGCTTCTTCCAAGTAGTAGAAGGCCTGAATAAAATGTAAGTGTTGATCATTCTGCAAGCAAAACAGAACTGCTTCTAAAAGCCTAGTTGTGTATATAAAGGGATGGTGGTTGTTTGGAGGGCAGGACAATGGGAAAAAATAAGAATAAACATATATTATGTACAGGTTCAGATTCTCAATGAGGAATGTGATCATCATGTACTCCAAAAATGTATCAATAAAAGTTTATTTAAAAAAACATAGCATCCCTGTCTCAAAAAAAAAAAAAAACATACATAGCAACAATTGTCAGTTTTCTTGAAGAGAAAAACAGCTGATTTTTTTAAACTGGTACCTTGGCTTTTTCTTACTTTTGTATTTGAATGGAAACATTGGTATGTCTTGATTCTCTTGATCTTCTACTGCACTAGTCTTCACACCACCAACTCCCCTGAGTCTCAGCTTGCTTATTTACACCAGAGGTTTTGTGTGTGTGTTTCTACAGAAAGTCCCCTCTTTTTTCTAAATTCAGACCTTCCATTTAATTTCTGTATATATATGACAACTCTTTTTCTCGTTAAATGAAGTCATTGTGTTTGTGCTTTCAATTCTTAATTACTGACTTATTACTTATCCTGAAATTAGGCTTCTGTCCGCAACCAATCAAACTAGTTTTTAGGAATTATTTTCTAATCACCAGTTTATCAATGAATTCAGGAAACAAGTAAGACTATAAAACTAAGTGTCATGTAGGAAGTAAACAATGATGAGAAATTGTCATGAAAAGTTTGGACAAGAAGGGAAGGAGAGAGAAGGAATAAAATTTAGTAGGAGATACTAGCCTTTTGTCTGAGGAAAAGCTGGTAGAATTTTTTCCCACATTGTAGGTCATCTGTTCTTTTTGTTAGTGGTTCCTCTTGCTGTGTAGAAAATTTTTAGTAAGACAAGATCCCACCAGTTGATTCTTTCTGCCAATTCCTGTGCTGCTGAGGTTTTGTTCATAAAGTATTTCCCTATGGCAATGTCTCTAAGAATTTTACCTAAACCGTCTCCCAGAAAGTTTAATGTTTCTTTTTTAATATTTATATCTCTAATCCACTTTGATTTTAGTTTAGTGCAGGGTGAAAGACATAGATCTAGTTTTAATATTTGGCAGGTTGAAGTCCAGTTTTTCCAAAACCATTTATCAAAGAGATTATTTTTCCTCCATTGAGCGTGCTTGACATCTTTGTCAAAGATGAGGTGGCTTTGTATGTCTGGCATTGTTTCTGCATCTTTTAGTCTGTTCTATTGAGCCTCAGGTCTGTTTCTTTGCCAGTACCATGCAGTTTATATCATGTTGATGGACACTTATGTTTCAGTTGGCAAAACTTCAGCAAGTCTGTTGTTTGAAATGAAGAAACACAATTAGAGAGAGAAAATAAAAAGCCAGATGAAAATGCATTTGTTGATTATTTCTTCTAGTTCTTGTGCCATAGAGGTTTTGTTCATAAAGTCTCCGCCTAAGCCAATGTCTCCAAGAGTTTTACCTAACCTGTTTTGCAGCAGGTTTATTGTTTCTGTTTTAATGTTTAAGTCTTGAATCCATTGTGATTTTAGTTTAGTACACAGTGAAAGTGATAGGCCTAGCTTTAGGTTTTGGCAGGTTAAAGCCCATTTTTTACAGCACCACTTGTTAAAGAGACTATCTTTCCTTTATTGAGGATGTTTGGCTCCTTTGTCAAAGACAAGGTGGCTTAGTGTACCTGGAGTTGTTTTTACATCTTCTAATCTATTCCACTGGTCCTTGGGTCTGTTACTTTGATGGTACCATGCAGTTTTTATGACAGTGGCTTTACAGTATAGTTTTAAGTTGGGGATTGTAATAGCCCCTGCCCTGCTAGGAATATACCCAAAGGAATTGAAAGAATCACATTGTAAAGTCATAGGTACACCCATGTTCATAGCAGCTCAGTTTGTGATAGCCCAATCTTGGAAACAACCCAGATGCCCATCAACTGGAGACTGGATAAAGATGTGTGTGGGGTTTTTAAAAAAATAAAATGGAGTATTACTCTGCCATAAAGAATGACAAATTTCATTCATTTATGTGCAAATGGATACACCTCGAGGACACACTAATAAGTGAAATAAATAGATCACACATATGTAAAAGGCATATCTTTTCTCTGGTATGAGATCCTGTAGATGTAAATGAGTTCTAGAATGTATGATAGATTTTGTGAAATAGGAAATATTCAAAGGGAATGTGGTAGGGGAAAGTAATGAGAATAAAGAATAAATATGGGGTGGACTGAGGGACCAGCAGCGGACCCAGCAGCTCCGGGCCCACCGTGCCCTGTTTTCCGGCGGACTGAGGGACCAGCGGCGGGCGGACCAGACCCAGCGGATGCGGGACCCGCCGTGCCGTTTTCCAGAGGACTGAGGGACCAGCCGTGGGCGGACCGGACCCAGCGGATGCGGCCCTGCCGTGCCTTGCTTCCGGCAGACTGAGGGAGCAGCATGCGGACCCGCCTGCAGGGTGCAGTCCATTTCCAAGAATAAATATGGTTCAGAAAGAAAAGGAAATATCATGTATAAGGGGAGGTTGTGGGTGGGTAAGGATATGGGTAAAAATGAGAATTAACTTCTGTCATATACTGGCACAAATCCCCCAATGTTGAGTGTGATTGTGAACTGTATATAAAATGTATTAATAAAGAATTCATTTAAAGAAAAACTGACACAAACCTCTGAGAGAGAGAGAGAGAGAGAGAGAGAGAGAGAGAGAGAGAGAGAGAGAGAGAGAGAGAGAGAGAGAATGGCCAAAAGAGCAAGGACCAGGAAAATTGAGAGAGAAACTGTTCAAAATACTTAGGAATTATTTTTATAAGCATAGAGTAAAAATAATGGAATACCTGGAGCATCTGTCTCTAGTTCTTGACTTAGAATATTTGATCTTCTTAGCCCTGTCACAGAAGTGAGGGAATTGTAGATTCTGCAGCCAGAATTGAGAAATAATTTGAATATAAATTGCATTTTTGAGTAGAAAACTAAAGCTCTAAATCCTGGCTTAGGATAATTAAACGAGAATAATTATTGTTCTTTTCAGGTATATTATACAACTACATGTTTAAAAAACTAGGTTATAAATCAAATTACCAGTTATTGCATTGTTTCTGTGAGAAAACTATCTAGTGTCTCTGAAAGTCATAATATCCAGATTGAGAACTACCTATTCATAACTAGAAAGCTGTTCACCTATGTCAGGGATATTACAAATAGAAATCAACAAATTTGGTAACTACCATGGATAAACTGCTTTCAAATTAACTTCTAAACCACAAAAGAAAACCAAATTGATTTGTAACCACACTTTAATCCCAAAGTGGCATCACTATCTCATTTAGAGTTTTTACTCACTAACCTGAACTTCAAATGCCTCTTCCCTGTTACTGATGCCAATTTGTATTCACAGTAGAAGTGTTTTCAACCTTTGAGAAGTTACTGGAAATGGATTATAGATTGTGAAGACAATATCCAAGACAGTTTTCAAAGATTCTTTTGAACAATGGTAGGCAGTTCAGAGTAAGTTTATAAGCGCCCAAAATACTACTGAGAAGGCATAAGAAACTGTTCTGTTAAGCTTTTGGTTTTGATTGAAACGTTTGTTTTGAATTACAGACTGTACTTCAGGACATACAATAGTTGACTTTTCATGAATTGATTCATTTTCTGCCCAGCTAAATTGTTAGTACAAGAGGTGAGTGCTGTGGCTTTTTCATTACCCTATGTATAATTTTTTGGAGCCTCAGAAAGAGTTTGTTCTTTCTAATTTTTTTTATTCTGATACTGGCACATTTTATATATACATCATGATCATACTCAACGTTGAGAATTTGTACCAGTATATGATGACTTAACTCTCATTTTTCCCATTCCCCTACCCACACTACACCCCGCCACGCCTCAATATACATGTTTGTTTCCCCATTTTTCTTTACAAACACAATTTTTTTCCTTTCCTTTGTTAATTCCCCTACCTCCCATTTCTCTTAGTATTTTTTTCTATTTTACAGTGTCTATCATACATTCTAGGATTCATTTACATTTTCAGCTTATCATACCAGAGAAAATCTATGAAAAGATATTTACACACGTGTGATCTATTTGTCTCACTTATTAGTATGTCTTCAAAGTGCATTCATTTGAGTATGAATGACTAAAAATTGTCATTCTTGATGGCAGAGTAGTAGTCCATTTATTTTTTAAAAAAACACATATTCTTTATCCAGTCTGCAGTTGTTGGGCATTTGGGTTGATTCAAGATTTAGCTATCACAAACTGAGCTGCTATAAATATGTGTGCAATATATTGCTATCATATGAATCTTTTAATTCCAAGCGGTGGAATAGCAGGGTCAAATGGGACCTCTAATCCTAGCTTTTTCAAAGACTCTCCACACTGATCTCAACAGTGGTTGCACCAGTCTACATTCCTACCAATAGTGGAGAAGGGTTCCTTTCTTCCTGCAGCTTCATCAACATTCATTGCTGGCTAAATTTCAGATAGCCGGTCTTTGTGGAGTGAGATGAAATCTCAGAGTTGTTTATATCTGCATCTCTCAAGTAACCAGTGTTGTTGAGGATTTCTTCTTGTGCTTCTTAGCTGCTTTTGTTTCTATCTGAAAAGTGTCTGTTCATTTCAGATGCCCATTTTTGAATTGGGTTTTTAAATTTTGGAGGGTTGATTTTTAAAAACATTTAATATATTCTGGATAGTAGCCCTTTATCTAAAGAACAGCTGGTAAAATTTTTTCCCCATATTGTTGGATGTCTTTTCACTCTGTCAGTGTTTTCTTTTGCTGTGTGGAAGGTTTGTTATAGGATGAGATCCCATTTGTTGATTCCTTTTGCTAGTTCAGGTGATATAGAGGTTTTGTTCATAAAGTCTTTCCCTAAGCCAATGTGTCCAAGAGTTCTACCTAACCTGTTTTCCAATAGGTTTAGTGTTTCTGTTTTAATATTTAGGTCTCTAATCACTTTGATTTTAATTTCACACAGTGAGAAAAATAGGTCTACCTTTAGCCTTTGACAAGTTGAAGACCAGTTTTACCAACACAATTTGTTAAAGAGGCAATCCTGCTTTCATTAAATATATTTGGCTCCTTTGTCAAAGATGAGGTGGCTTAGTGTATCTGAAGTTGTTTCTGGATCTTCTAATCTATACCACAGATCCACAGGTCTGTCATTGTTGGGATTTCAATGAGGACTCCACTGAGTCTATATAGGAGTTGTGAGCGGATAGCCATTTTGACAACATTGGTTTTTCCTACACAGGAACAAGGTATGTTTTCCATTTTCTGATATCTTCTTCTATCTCCTTTTTCAGAGTGTTGTAGTTTTCAGAGTAGAGATCTATCACTTCCTTTATTAGATTGATTCTTAGATATTTTATTTTTTGGATGCTACTGTGAAAGGGCTTGACTCCTCAGTTTCTCTCTCCATGAATCCATTGTTTGTGTATACAAAGACTATGGATTTTTGAGCACTGGCCTTGTATCCAGCAACTGTATTAATTTTGGTGATTAAGTCCACCAGTCTTTTGGTTGAGTTTTTAGGATCTTCTATATAGAGTATCATGTCATCAGCAAATGGTGACAGTTTAACTTTTTCCTTGCCTCTCTTTATTTCTTTTATTTCTTCATCTTGTCTATTTGCTGTGGCTAATGTTCCTAGCACTATATTGAACAGGAGTGGTGATACTGGACATCTTTGTCTTGTTACTGATCTTAGTGTGTAAGATTTCAATTTTTGACCATTTAGGATGATTCTGGCTGTTGGTTTCTTGTATATACCTTTTATTAGGTTGAGATAAAGTCCAACCATTCCAATTTTTTGTAGGGATTTGGTTATGAATGGGTGTTGGATTTTGTCAAACACCTTTTCTGCATCTATTGAGAGCATCATTTTTTTCCCTTGAGTCACTTTATGTAGTGTATTACTTTTATTGATTTACATATGTTGAACAATCCTTGCATCCCAAGGATTAGTCCAACTTGGTCAGGGTGTATGATCTTCTGGATGATTCTCTGCATTCTATTTGCTAGTATTTTGTTGATGATTTCTGCAACAAAGTTCATTAGGGAGATTGACCTGTAGTGCTCTTTTTTGGTTGAATCTTCCTCTCCTTTGGAATCAATGTAACAGTTGCTTCCAGGAATGAATTTAGGAGCAACACTTTCCTTTCAATTTCATAAAAGTTTGAGAAGTAGTAGTGTTAACTCTTTGATAGTTTTGTAGAATTCAGCAGTATAGCCATCAGGACCAGGGCTTTTCTTTGATGTCAGTTTTTTTAAATTACATTTTCAGTTTCACAGATTGATATTGAGGTGTTTAACATTTTTATATCTTCTTCATTCAACTTTGGAAGTTCATATATGTCTAGGAATCTCTCCATTTCTTCTACATTCTCCATCTTATTAGAGTACAAATTTTCAAAGTAGATGTTTATTATCTTCTGGACTTCCATTGGATCTGTGGTGATTTCCCCCTTTTCATTCCTAATATCAGGGATTTGAGCCTTTTCCTTCCTTTGTTTAATAAGGTTGGCTAAGGGTCTCTCAATTTTGTTTATCCTTTCAAAACTCCGATTCTTCAATTCTATTCCTTTTTAAAAAATTGTTCTCTTAAGTCTCCATTTCATTAATTTCTCACTGATTCTTATAATTTCCTCCCTAGTACAAGCTTTGGATATGTCTTTCTCCTATTTTTCTAGTAGCTTGCGATTCAACATTAGATTGTTTATTTGAGTTTGCTGTTTTCCTGGTGTACTATAAATTTCCCTCATAGAACTGCTTCCATTGTGTCCCATAAACTCCTATATGTTGGATTGGGGTTATTAATTGTTAAATTTTTAAAATTTCTTCTGTGACCCATTGGCTATTCAGAAGAGTGTTATTCAATTTTCATGTCTTTATGAAGATCTTGGAATTTCTTTTCCCATTCAGCTCCAATTTCAAGGCACTATGGTTGGACAGTATACAGGGGATAATTTCAATTCCTTTGCATTTACTTAAACATGCTCTATGAACTAGCATATTGTCTATTTTGCAGAATGGCCCATAATCAACTGAGAATATATCTTCTGACTTTGTAAGTGAAATATTGTATAATCATCTGTAAGTCCATTTGTTCAAAGGTTTGGTTCAGATCAAGTATTTCATTACTAATTTTTTCCAGTTGATCTGTCCAGTTTTGAGAGCAGGGCATAGAAGTTCTCTGGTACAATTGTATTAGTGCTTATCTAGCTTTGGATCTCCATTAATAATTGTTTTATATAGTTGGGTGCACTGGAATTTTTGCATAAATATTTATGACTGTCATCACTTTCCCTTGGACTGTTCCCTGTAGGAGGATGTAGTGTCCTTCTTTGTCTCTCTTAATTAGTTTTGGTTAGAACTCTGTTTTGTCTGCAAATAGGATAGCCACCACTGCTTTCTTGCAGTTTCCTGTCACATGCAGAATTGTTTTCCATTGTTTTCCTTTCAGTCTATGGTTTTCTTTCTAGATTAGGTGTGTTTCTCACATGCAGCACATTGTGGGGTCATGTTTCTTCATGCATTCCTCCAGTTTGTGTCTTTTAATTTGCACATTGAGACTACTGATATTAATGGTTATGACTGATATGGGCTGATATATACCTTTCATGGTGTTTTCCTATTATTGGGTCTTTTATTGTTTGCTTTTCCCCTTTCCATTCAGTTTCTTGTCTTAGAAAATGAGTTCACTCTTCTGGGTCTCTTCAATTTGTGACCTTCATTGTTTTTTTTCCAAGATATTTTAAAAATATTTTGGGGTGCAGGCTTTGAGTTTGTCAAGTTTTTCAGGTGTTCTTTGTCATGTAAGTGTCTTATATCTCCATCAGTTTTGAAAGAGTGTTTTGCAGGGTACATCAATTAGATTAGAGGTTATTTTCCTCCAAGATTTGAAACACTTGAGTCCAGGCTCTCCTTGAACTGAGCATTTGCATTGAAAAGTCTGCTGTAATCCTTATGGGCCTCCCTTTGTATGTGATTGTTTTCTTTTTTCTAACTGCTTTCAGTATTTTGTTCTTTTCTTTTTTTGATATCTGGAACCTTGATAAGTTTATGCTTAGGTGTAGTTTATTGTAACTATTTGGAATCCTGTGTGGCTCATTTATCTGTATGTCCAATTGTTTTCCTTTTCCTATGACTTTTTTGCCATTATGTCTGTGAACATATCTTTAATCATATCTTTCACAGTGGACAGCATCTCTGTTTTTATCTCAGATATCAGTTCTTATTTCCATTTTAGTAGATCTGCTTTTGTTACCATCTCAAAGAGTCCTGGTGATTGAGCTGAAGTTTGCTCCATTTCCCTTTTCTCTGGATTACCCTGTGGTTATGATCTTTGTATCTGGGTTCTTGAATTTGTTATCACTTCTGTTCTGCTGGCCTGTGCTGACAGTCACTGTATGACCTAAGCAGCACTTATTTAGACTCACCTAAATGGTAATGAAGGTCCTGTGGGCTTCTGTTCTGGTCCTGATGGCAGGAAGGCTGCTGGCCAGTAATGGAAGTCTTTGTGCAACTTCCATGGCACATATCCAGACTTGCCCACAGGGGAATAGAGGTCCTGTAGGCTTCTAGTCTGGTCTGGATCTGATGGGAGGAAGACTGCTGGCCAGTGGTGGAAGTCACTGTGCCCCCTCTGTGGTGTTTACCCAGGTTTGTCCAAAAAGGAATGGAGATCCCATGGGCTTCTGGTCTGGATCCTATTACAGGAAGGCCAAGAATTGGTTCTTAATGTGTGTTTTAGATTGATAAATGAATGTATGTTTTCTTGAGTATGATATTTATGATCCAGAAATGTAAATAGTATTTTCTTTCCTGTCTTGTTTTAAAAAGGACAAAATTTGCAAAAATTAAAAGGAATATGTAGAAGGGATGGAGCCATAGTTCCAAAATTATTTTTTGAAATAAACTGAATGGGAAAAGTATAGAAGACTCTACAAGTTGTGAAGAGCTACTTAACGTTTTGAGCATAAGAACAGAACCACATAGTGATACATAACTTAATCTGATGGATTGGGTGTAACTCATACTATGAACTATTCCAACTTTCTCCCTGAATTCACCTCCCAGATAACATCAGATCTTATCCTTTTGGGAAACTCCACATCTGACACTGAATGAATTGGCTCTTACTCCAGAGGCTTTGTTGGAAATTGTTCCAAAGTCGAAAAACAAGCTTCACATCTTATTGTCAGTTTTGAAGTTTTTTTCTAATTGTCCCAAATATATACCAAAGAGTGACATTTTATCAATGTATGAAAATTCTCCAAAATTATAGGTTAATAAACTAATATTCTCAAGAAAAAGCCTGATGTGCTCATATTTTAATGCTCATGTTTTTAAAAAATACAAATGAAACCTGTTATCAAAGTGACAAAATGAAAAATGATGGTGTTCGCAAGAGTAAGATTATAAATATGTAGGAAAAAGGAAGAGAATATATTTTCTTAAAATAAGGTGCTTTCCTTCCCAGGGGAAGCCATGTGGCCTAGTTGATTGCTAGTTAAAATCACTTAGCATTACTGTACTGGTTTTCACCACAGATCTGGTTTTATCCACCATTTTGTTGTTTCTTTTTAAATGTTTTCTGTTAATGGTACAAATTGAAAACAACAAAAATAACAACTTATACTTAAACTGAATAGAGTCCACTAGAGCTCAGTCAAACATTCCTCATATGCCGGGCATGGTGGCTCATGCCTGCAATCCCAACACTCGGGAGGCAGAGACAGGAGGATTGCTGAGTTTGAGGCTTACCTGAGCCACATAGTGAGCTGAGGGCTAGACTGAACTACAAAGCGAGACCCTGTCTCACCAAAAAAAAACCCAAAAAACAAAAAAATATTCCTCATAATAACCAATCATTGTTTATCCCAGAGAAACTAAAAGACAACTAAAGGTTGTTCATGCACACAAACTGTTCAATTGGTCTTTGGGACATCCTGACAGTTTGCTAACGATTTCTTTTTGTCTACATTGCCAGCACCTATTAAGGTCTTAGGAGTCTCTCAAGTAAAGTAGCAATGGTATCAAACATATTCATATCTGCAATTCACATACATTTCCTCAGAGTGTGTCATGATGGCATTAGAATAAGGAGGTTCACACTACTTTGGAGTTATTACAAGAAAAACACTAAGTCCACATATGTACACTTTACCTTCACCGGTACAAAACTCCAAGCTCCTTAGTAAGTACCTATTCTCAATATTTTAGTTCAAGCTTTTACCACTCAGCTCCTTCTTAGACCCAATTTCCTTATTAAGAAATTTTCCCCTGTTTATTGTTTCTCTAAGCACCAAGTATTTTCTCTCATATCTGAGTTATGGTCACTCCAATAACCTTCATTGTTCTGTTAATTAATCATTCCTGCAGAGGATAAAAGAAAGAAGTACCTAATTACACAAATTTTAATAAGATATATCTATTGCAAAATTTGCATGCAATTATGCTAATTATGCAATTATAGTAGACTATGACATTGTTTCCAATTGTGTACCATTTGTGATAATCAGGTTTGTGGTATATGGATTAATGTTTTTATATTAATAAGTACAAATTTATTGTGGTTCTATACACACATATATAATACATATTTTATGTAGAGAGATAAATAAAAATATGTATAGCGATTAAATGTATAGCACTGGGGAAATGTAATTCTCTTTCTTAGAATCTATTACCTCAAAATTATTTTACCTAGGATTCTAATACATAGGAAGTGATTAAGGTTTCTAAAAAGGAGAAGAGCTCAATTTTTAAATTAAACAAATAATAGATGTTTGCACAGATATATCAAATCTTGATAACATAGGATATGTAAAAAAAAGAAGATACAAACACTTGTGTTTTGTTTCAAATCTCTCATGTCTTGAAGCCCCATTATATATTGTCTGTGTGGCTTTGGGCATGTCTTATTCATAAATCTCAGTTTCCTTATCCAGCAAATGTACTGATAACATTATTTCACAATGGAGAAAAGATACAAAAGATATAACTACTTTGTGATTTTGAGATGTATATAAATTGTACCAATAAAGAATTCAATTAAAAAAAGATATAACTACTTTCTGAGCTAAAAAAGTACACAAAATTTAGAGGTTAAATCTTAAAATTAGTCTTTCAAACAAGATACTGTGAAAAGAAGAAAAATTATAGTATTTGGGCAAAATATAATAAAATATAATAGACAATGGGATTAGGGAAGCCTGATTTGAGAGGAAGCAGTAATAGAAGTTTTGTTCAATCTTCCAAGACCTTAGAAGCTATTATTTTAGGTAGATACTTGAAGGATCACTTGGGTTGCATAACAGATACTCTCTGGAATACAAGACTGTCATTCTAATATATTGTGCATACCTCCAGACACGTACTATATTTATTTAAATGTTAAATATCTCCATGACTGTTACCCCTATCATTTACAAAGCGTCTTGAAGGAAGCAACTATGTCTTTTCACTTAGAACATTTGTTTGCCCAAAATAATCCCTTAACCAATGATGATGAACTGAAAATAACAAGGGTGACTTTGTACTTTTAACTGAAAACCCTTAAAATTCTGGTAACTGCATTATATAGCATATTATGAACTGAACCTCATATAAGAGACAATTAGGGAGATGCTAATTAGAATGAGTTAGAAAGATCTACTTCTTGACTTTTAAATGGTTCCACACCACTGGAGGGATGCTAGTATTTGTGAAGGAGTGAGATATTAATATGGAAGACCACTAAGTGAAATATAAAGACTGAGATGGTGAATGAAATTCAAATTAATACCACATTTTTTTCTAAACAAATAAGCACTTTGGGAAATACCAGAAATCCATGCAAAAAGAAAATACTACTTCTGATAGATGATATTTCATATCCTATTTCTATACTTTATTTTAATAAAAATAGACTACTATCATATTTGTAACGAAATCTGGTAATTATGAAATGATGCCTCAAACCATTGTGTCTCCCCAAATCAACTACTCTGCCTCTCCTTATGATTCAAGCTAACCGGTACAAAGGGGGGGGGGTAATTACTATTTGTTATACTTTGTATCTAGATGTTCCCTAAAAGCTTCATGTGGTCAAATGTGGGGCTTCGGGAGGTAGCTGAGATTAAAGGCACTACCCACTCAAAGGAACGGAAAAAGGACAGAAAGAAGTTGCTTTGCTACTTCAACGCTTTGCTGCATTCTGACTGCCCTGCTTTGCTATGCACTGTTTCTCTTCTACCATGCCACTCAGCTTTGGAACTGTTGCCTATGGACTGAAACCTCCTTTAGCTTTGAGAGTTGGGTATTTTGTCATAGCAATGAAAACAGTAACTAAGACGTTATTGGTAACTAATGTTTGGAGAAAATGTCAATACTGCTAAAACATGGAATTATGTTTCATTAATTTTTTTAAAATTGAATTATTTATTGGTACATTTTATATACAGCTCACAATCACACACAACATTGGAGAATTTGTACCAGTATATGACACAAGTTAATTCTCATTTTTAACCATATTTTTACCCACCCCCACCCCCTGTATACATGCTCTTTTATTTTCTTTCAGAATCATATTTATTCCTTCCCCTCATTACGTTCCCACACGAGATTCCCTTTGGGAAAATATCTGGTATTTGCATATCTGAGATCTATTTCATTAACCTTTATTATTAAGAATAGGTGATTTATATCACAGTGACATATGTCCACCCATGTTTACAGCTGTTCAGTTATTGATAACCAGATCTTGTAAACAACCCAAATGCCTATCAACTTGAGACTGCATAAAAAAGATGTGTGTGCATCTTTTTGTTTTTGTTTGCTTGTTTGTTTGTTTTTTGAGACAGGTTCTTACTTTGTAATTCAGGCTGGCCCTGAGCTCACTATGTAGCCCAGGCAAGCCTCGAACTCAGCAATCCTCCTATCTCTACCTCCCAAGTGCTGGGATGACAGGCGTGAGCCACCACGCCCAGCACTGTGGTATGTGGTACTGATTGCTGGTGGGCATGAGTCACCAAGCCCAGCATTGTATGTGGTTACTGGGATTGAACTCAGGACCTTGCATTTGCGAGGCAGGCGCCAGAACCACTGAGCTAAATCTCCGGCCCGATGTTTTTTTTTTTTTTTTTTTTTTTTTTTTTTTTTT